>CM051024.1:77266003-77298503 GCA_027627225.1 Congeria kusceri
GTACATGTTTAAAACTGATAAATTTGTAGGAGTTCAGTTAGTAGATTAGCGCCCAAAATACATGATATTGTGTCATGTATTTTGGGCGCTCAATCTTCATTCTTGTTTAACAATGACCACAGGTGCTGAACATCATTTAAAACATATTTTTGCTATCTTTTTTACCTATCAGTCAATTAACAAAGACAAGGAATTGTACTGTGTATTGTTTAGCATCTTACAGAATGTTTTATGTGACGTTACCTTGACAATGTCTTAACAAACGCCATACAGGGAAGTTATCTTTACGTTGATAATGATTTAAAAAACACCCTTACAGGGAAGTTATCTTTGCCTTGATAATTATATAACAATCACCCAATCAGGGAAGTTATCTTGTGTTTATTGGTACACTTCACACGATTGAGATCTAAACATGCAATCTTAACAATTCATTTTGCTACATTCCATATCAAACATTGTTTGACTAAACCTACTTAACCCTGCATCCACATCTTTTGTACAAAATGATTAGAAGCATACAGAAGTAAATACAAACTCCTTAAGTGAAAATTGTGTGACCTAACACATTTAAATGTAAGCTTATGACTCGGGCTTGGGACAACCAAATGAAACACAGCAGCAGCAAATCAATGATGATAACAGTGCCCCATAAACTAAAACAAACAATACATTTGAAAATTCTACGAAAACCAAATTTTTCGAATGAACTGCATAACAGTCAGCACAATTATATAATAAAGTTCTGGATGCACTTGGTGTAGTTCATGGATTGGAATTGCACTAAAGTACAACTTAAGTTAAGAAATTGCTTTTTTAGTTATTCATCAGAACATTAAAAAATACTGACCCTGACCAAAAGTCTGGAAACGTCTGAATTTTACAAAAAATTATATCAAGAAGTTAAATTACAGCCAAACAGCATACTAAACGACCTACATGATATAAATGTCTCTAAACTAAATTCGGCCCAATCAAAAGAAATGGAAGGTCCGTTGCAATATGAAGAATTAACTAACACCTTAAAGAATATGAAAAATGATAAAAGTCCTGCTTCGGATGGGTTCACAACTAACTTCTTTAAAGTGTTTTGGAAAAGAATTGGAATTTTCATATTGAAAAGCATTAATTTTGCGTATTTTAACTATCGTTTCTCAGTTACCCTAAAGCAGGGCATAATTACTTGTATACCGAAAGAAAACAAACCTAGACATTTCCTTAAAAATTGGAGGCCAATTACACTTCTTAATACTGTATATAAACTAGCATCTGGATCAATTGCAAATAGGCTCAAACCTCATCTACAAACTCTTATTTCAAGGGATCAAACTGGTTTTGTTTCAGGACGGTACATAGGTGAAAATATACGACTGTTATATGACATTATGAACTACACAGAAAACAATAAAATCCCTGGATTAATTATGATGATAGACTTTGAAAAAGCTTTCGATACTTTACCCTTTGATTGCATTCAACAGACGCTAAATTTATTTAATCTTGGACCAAGTTTTAAACGCTGGATATCAATTTTTTTGAAAAATACACAAACATCAGTTCAGTTAAACGGATTTTTGTCATAAAGTTTCTCAATAGGCCTCGGCTGTAGGCAGGGCGATCCTATTTCGCCATACATTTTTATTCTTTGTGCAGAACTTTTAGCTATCAAGATTAAGCATTGCAAATCTATAAAAGGAATAATTATTAACGGTATAGAATATAAAATATCTTAATTTGCAGATGACACTTCTTTGTTGTTTGATGGTTCGGAAAATACTTTAAACTCTGCTCTTGACCTGCTCCATGAATTTGCGTTGTTTTCTGGCTTAAAGGTAAACTTTGACAAAACTCATTTGGATTGGATCTTTAAAGTACAGCTCTCGATCTATCAAAACAAAATATAAACTTATATTAGGAAACACTAGATTTAAATTGTTAGGAATTACTTTTGATGTAGATCTGAAGACACTGACTGACTTAAATTTTGCTGATAAATGTAATAAAACAGTAAATTTAATTAACCAATGGAATAAGAGAAAACTAACACCCATTGGTAGAATTATAGTTATAAAATCATTAATACTCCCGCTATTTACTCATTGCTTTTTTGCAATACCAACCCCAAAGAGAGAGATTCTAGACAAGCTAAATAAAGTATTATTTGAATTTGTTTGGGGAGGTCTGCCTTACAAGATTAAAAGCACTACAATTGTACAAAGTTACGAGAAACGTGGAATGCAAATGGTAGACATTTTTGCATACTGTAAAATAAATCAAGCTATCTTGGCTAAGATTATATACATGTTGTGATAGCAAATGTGCAGTTCTTATAAGATCTATGTTTGATATATCTAAATTGTTTAACACTGGAAAACTGTATACAACCATAATAAAGAAACGTATCAAAAATGAATTTTGGTATGAAGTGTTTACATGTTATGAACAATTTGTTGATGTGTTAAAACTTATTGAGGTTGATGGTATTCTTAACATGCCTTTGTTTTACAATCACAATTTTCAAATTGGAAATGAACCATTGTTTTTTAAAGCATGGTATGACAGAGGCATCAGATTTGTAAGGGATATTATTATTGATTCAAACACCTTTTTGGAAAAAGCACAGTTAGAAATTATCACTGGAAATGCGATTAATTTTATTCACTACGAACGACTTGTAAAAACGGTTAAAGCTCTGATTAAAAAGTATAAGTTACAATTTAGTAGTAAAGACGTTTTAATACACGGTCCATCTCTGTCATGCTATGCTAACAATTTTATATGTTGTGAAAGCAAAGATAGATCAGTGTATACTTATTTTATTCAAAATAACATAGAACCTAAATGTACAACCATATGGAACAATTTTGTAATATCAGTGGAATGGAAATATATTTTTAAAACAATATTTGATATAACAAGATATAGTTATATGCAGTGGTTCCAACTTAGGATCGTTCATAATATATTAGGAACAAACTCTCTCATGTACAAAATGAAACTATTGAATAACAATGCTTGCACTTTTTGTCACCAATGTGAAGAAACAATTATTCATCTTTTCTGGAATTGTGACAAAGTATACTGCCTGATCAATAAAATAAATGAAGACCTTATACAAATGCGGAATACAAATTTCACGAGACCAATAGATTGTAAAACATTTATTTTAGGTAGCACACAGAAAGACAACCAAAGTCTGGATATATTATGTCTCGAAACCAAACGATATATATTTTGTTGTAGAAAAAATAAGTCTTATTACAACGGCCTTATAAATAATATGACATTATCATATAAAACATATTCCACCTCTAAACAAACCGAAAACGAAATAACAATGTGGTCGCTAGTAAGAGAACAATGCGAGCCAAACATGCAAATTGTTAATGATCTTAATTAATTTTTTTAAATTTCCTTCAATACCAGAATAAAGAAATAAAAAATCATTAAGAAGTTAGCTAGTTGAGTATGTTTAGCATTGTGATGGAATATGGAATGTACGATATGCACTAATGTTGTATGTATTTTGTATGTTAGTTTTTCTTATGTCATATGTGTAACCTGACGATATATATTTACTGAAGTGCAATTTACATATAGAGCAAACCTATCGTGAATTTATGCATACTATTGTACCCTGTTCTATTTTTTCAACTGGATTATACTGATGACTTCTATGCATGTATATTTGTCGAAATAAACGTTACAGAAAAAAAAAAAAAAAAAAAATGTTTATAAATTGTGGCACATGTGGTATTATTGTTACCTGTAGTAACACTGGAACCTGCCTCACTTGGCTCAGTATAGTTAAAAATTTTAACTATACTGAGCCAAGTAAGACACGTTCCAGTGTATTAAACCTTGTTAATGAATAGATACATCTCGTTCTCAATAAATGTGTTTAAATTACGAAATGTATTAGTGTAAAATAATGTTTTACAGGTACACACTTTAGGAGCGTGATGCCGTTGATAAAACTAAATACATCATTTAAAAGCAGAGGACCCATGATGGATCCTTGGGATACACCTTTTTTTAGATACAGGCACTAAAACAGATCATGTCGAAGATTGTATTATTTGTTTTCTATTTGACAAATGGATCAAACTATTTTGGACTAAACGAAGTGTAGCTATGATTTATTACTAAAGGCACATACACATGTCAGACTGTATAAAACAAATTTCAACATAGTTTGATAGTTGGTCTGTCTTTTCAAAAGATTGTGCATAGGACTGCCAGGAGTTTAACAGGCCTATGAGGCCTGTAAGTTATTTTCCCTTATGATACTTTGTTTAAAGACTGTGATTACTCGAACTACATTACTTCTATTCGGAATATAGATCTACCTGTTATTTCTGCTGAAGTCTACTCGATAATAAAGCATCCTCCTAAGTTTGCAAATTAACTGAACATTTGTCTGCACCAGTGTCATTTTTTACCCCTAAAACAATCTATGATACTGAAAACCGTACTAAAATCAGTGAGGTAAAATTAAAAACAAATATACTCAGCTTTTACAAAAGGAGTAGAATGAGTATCATGACCAAACGTGTAGCCTTGACCAATAACATTAGACATATTTGAGAGCATTCTTGAAAACTTTCAGGAACATTATGGTTATCTGTTTCCATCTTTATCTAATATAAAATGATTGTAGATTCAGACTCTTCACACATTTTGTACAAAATGATGTAATTGTTTTCTAATCATCTCTCTAATCATCTGCAACCAGACCACAATTCCCGAAAGCATGCATCAACAGGTAGCGAAACCATATTCTAACATAACAAGCGCAGTGTTTTCTATAGACAAAGAACACAATTTTTGGTTGTTAAACTACCAATAAACAACCCCAAAAATAGTTCCGAAACTGAAAAATATAGTCCGCAGTGCAATTGCAGAATATGTTGCCAGGTCATGTTAGTATGGAAATAACTTTCGCATTATCGTTGTTAATCAGCCAATAAACACTAAACAATCGTTGTTTATTACCCGATAAACAACTCTAAATCGAAAAATATTTCTTAAATGAACAATACTACAAAACAGTGTAATCTTATCAGTTTATTATCATGTATTGTGTTACTGAAAAAATTATTAATGAAAACTTGTAACACACGCATTTAAAATAAACAAGGTTAGAACAGACTAAGATATGGTAATGATAAAATAGAAGCTGACACCAATGCTACACCTTTGAATGTTAATTTATTCAATTTAGTTTCTTTCCAGGGCAATTTTTCATATATATATATATATATATATATATGTAATCGTGACCATAGGGCGAAGTGTATTAAAAACCAGTACTATGGCGAAATTTTCTAACTTCTTTAAAATAACTTCGTCTCAAATAAAAATGCACTTTTAACACAATTTAAACTTGTACATTAGCAGGAAAATAAATCTTTTTTTCTAATATTGACTCTTCATTGGTGAAAATTTGAATTGATCCTTTAGGCCTTAATTCTATTCGACTTCGTTTCGATACTTGGGAGAAAGGGACTTGATGCGGAAAAACACGTTCTTCCGGTTTGCTTTCTTAATTAGACTGCGATACATAAATATGAGTTTGCATTCAATGAATAAACCGTTATGAAAATATGTGTGGAAAAACTAGATAATATAATTTTAATATGTACATATTTTTCTCAACAATCTAATTATATTTACTTCTTTTTCACGCGTGTATTTGATGAAGTGTATTTATAGAGTTCTAAAAATATATAATGTATATTTGATATATCTATAGACTTAGGGGACCTCGAATATTAAAATACCAAATGTTATTATCTTTAAATAATTGACTCGTGTTGGCTTGTTCTCCATTACCATATAAGAATTGCAACCGAACTGTTCATTTGGAATATTTTAACCACGCGACCGTGAGCGTTCTACATGTGTTCGCCGAATAGACATTCCTTTCGGGTGCTCTGATTGTCTTTTTAGAAGTATTATGTTGGGTTGCAGGACACGCATCGTCTGTGAACAAATAACGTTTAATTGAAAGTAATAATGATTCATTTTCCGTAGTATGGATAGCATAATAGTGTCTGTATAGCTAACGGTATTGTGTGTACGATTTCTGTCATTTCCAGCATTGAGTTGTTTTCTGTAGTTTTTACCTCAAGTTTGATTCTGTATTGTTGATCGTGTCATATTTCCAGCATTATGTCGAAGTGTAGCGCTTACAGCTTGTAGAAAATGCGAGTCAGTGATATTGTTACACCCCAACAGGTGTAGGTGTCTGCTGTTTGTCTGAACAATCATTTTTTGAAGCACAATCATTTTTTGAAGCACATCCTGCTCCGATTACATCTTTTGGTACTATATTACTTTAGATATATTGTAATACTTGTAAGTATAATAATTATGTTAATGTCTGGAGTTTTTTGTGACATTTGATGCTACACAAGCAGTATTAAATTGAAATAACTCCATGACAAATCCCGAAGAATTGTTCTCAAATATATACCTCAAATGTATCAACTGACTAGCTTTTTCAAAGTTTCTACGTTATTTTCCTTTCTTTATTCATGTATTCAGTAACAATGTAAATAGATATGATGGACCACATTTTCCGACTGCATATATGTCAAAGGTGGGTAAAATGATACCTATTTCGTCCATAAAGTCAAACATTTCACATTTTATTGCGAAAATTGAGATCGGTGTTTTCATTGGGGCATGAAAGAAAACTATCCGGTTTAAGTGCTTTGCATTTTTAACCGCATTTTGATATCATCTATTCTTAAACAGTCTGATTTTTCTTCAACCATTAGTTTCATAATATCAGGTTCGTTTCTGAAACTGGGTTGATGTATCTTCAAGGTGTTATTTTAAAAGCAGGTAAAATATCTATTGGTCAGTGTTTGGGCAAATGTTTTTTTTTTGTTTATTTAATTCACCATTGTTGTTTGTTAAAAGTATTTATTTGGTTGTTTATCCTACAGCAACGGGTACATTCAGTTTTGACTTGGGACAATAAGAACCGCATATGCGCCCATGGGCATATACAGTACATGTGGTATGGGGTTTTTTACTGTGCAGTAAAAAAAATATGTTAGTTTTAGTTCTCTCTTAATATGCAATCTGGACACAACTTTCTCTCAACATTTAATATAATTTTATTAAAAGAAGTACTTACTTACGTAATATAAATAGACATGGTAAACTCCACACGAGCTTATGCCATGGCGGTTCTTGTGTCGTGCGTGCGTCTGTTCGAGAGTAAACTTTTCCTTAAAATGACATCTCTTCTGAGACCAGTGGGCCAATTTTGATGACACTTCACAGAAATGTTCCTTGGGAAGTCATCTATGAAAGCTGCCCTAAGGGTTCCACTCCGTTGATAAACATGGAAGCCAGGGACTATTTGTATTTATGTGACTATATTGAAAACTTTGCTAATTTTCTTGACAGAAACCACTGGTTGGGTTTCCAAATAATTTCACAGAAATGTTCCTTGGGTGTAATTCGATACCCACTCAGGTTGTTTTTCTTTATGTTTTTTTTTAATTCAAAATTCTTATAATGTGGTAAATTATTCAAACGTTATATATTGTATACGCCTTTATATTGCTGATTTCTGTAACATAAAAACATTTAAATTGCTGAAAGGATCACTTTATGTTGACATAGTCCCTTTAAGTATAAAATGACATGTTTATCATGTTGAAGCAGGATTTGGCTAGTTTAATCAAACCATGGTGGTACAAAATGACACAAATGTTGGAAATGAATAATTTAGGCTTCGTTATTACATTTTAAGATTAATCTTACAGACACATGATATCTTCCCGGTATGACTGCCGAATAAATGGGTGCCAAGGTGACACAACACATTAACCATTGTGTTAGATGAGAAAGTGTTGTACTTTTCATTGATGAAATAAACTTTGTGAATTGCTTTGATATACTAATAGTTAAAAAACATGGTTATGATAGAGGAAAAGCACACTGGTTTTGCAAAAACAAATGCCCTATGTTTAAGTTCTTCATTGTCTGCACAGCAGGTTTTTTTTTGGGGGGGGGGGGGGGAACAAGTAATTTCCTCAAAGAACCCACAAGTCACAATAACAACAATTACCGCGAGTGTGTAATTCACCTCATGAATTGAATTAAAGACATTTAGCTCAGCTGGGAGTGCATTAGCCATGTAAAACTTAAGTTTATCCGTTTGTACGGTTGCACAGTGGCCAAATTTGCATTGTTAAATGCCCCTTGAAAAGTTTCGGGGGAGCGCACAGTTGACGCAATTTCAGGGTCGTAGCTATCTATATATTCATGTGGATTCGCAATATTGTTTCAGTTATGCAGACCCCCCAGACCCCACCCTACTATAGGATTTTGAAAAAAATGTGAATATGGTGTATTATGAGCATTACTAGATACATTGTACTTATGAAGTAATGAAGTAATGAAGATCTGCATATTAGGATAACTGACAAAAGATTTATTTACTTCGAACATTTTACTCTCAAGTAGAGCTGAAACAAACACAGTCTTATTTTCAGTCCTTTTTGCAAGCTAAACTGCACAATTACACTTTCAATGTCAATCTCTATAATTATGTCAGTACACAGTAGGTTCTTAAACTGATCGGACTTACTTTTAAAGGGTAGGTGTAAAAATATATATATGTGACCTGAAATTTAGTAGAATTATGCCCCTTTTCGTAGTTTGAAATTCAGGTTAAAGTTTGCGTGCAACAACTCCATATTTCTTTATCTACTACAGATATTCAACTGAAACTTCACACATGTCTTCAGGGTCATTATGTAAGGTCATTGACCAAGGTCGTTAACTCTGACCTGCAATTTAGCAAAAATTTGCCTCATTCAGGTTAAGGTTTGCGTGCAACAGTACAAACATATCGAGTGCGCTGTCCTGTGATAGCTCTTGTTAATAATCAAGCTATTAACTATGCCCCACATCAAATCGTGACTTCGACCTGTGCTAATGAAAGGGGCGCCGAAGCGCCGACACGATGCGCCGATGCGCCGATACGATACGCCGAAGCGCCGAGACGATGCGCCGAAGCGCCGACACGATACGCCGAAGCGATATAAACGTCGCAATCTCGTGTGTTTTTTTTTATATGTGGCTATAAAATTGGGCGAAGATACGACGAGACGACGTTAATATCGCTTCGGCGTATCGTGTCGGCGCATCGGCGCATCGAGTCGGCGCGTCGGCGTATCGTCTTTTTTAGTTATTCATCAGAACATTAAAAAATACTGACCCTGACCAAAAGTATGTTTATGTAAGTGAAAAGGTTTTATCGGTTTATCAATAGCTCATCAACTATTGGGTTATTTAGCAGAAAGCATTTTATCAATTTTAAGTAATAGTCACATGCAGTCTAAATCTATTTATTTAAGATCGATTGCATCGAAAGCCTAATTTTTATTGAGAAACTCTCGTGTCCGTTTCCTGGGTAGAACCAGTACTTAGTGTCTTTGGGGGAGATCTTGAAAACGCTCCCAGAGTGGCCATCGAACCCGGGACCTCCCGATCGCTAGGCGGACACCATATCCACTACGCCACCGAGTTTTCTAAAGGTGACATTGACCAAAGCGGCATCTCTTGATCTTGACCCAAAATAAACAATATGCAATCCCATGCAAGATCTTGCTATAATGTATCTATATATGAAGTTTTATTACAAAAGCTCAATTTGTTCTTGTATTAATGAGCTGACACCGATTTCTATTCTTAGTAACAGTAACCTTGACCCCCACCTATATCATATGCAAATTCAAGCGAGGCCTCAATATAAGGTATCTATATATGAAATATATCTTTATTATTTTATTCTCGAATTACTGAGAGGAAACCGTATCTTTTTATTTTTAGTAGCAGTGACCTTGACCCCCCCCCCCCCTTATATGTGATCCCAAGTGAGGACTCGCTATAAGGTATCTACAAAGTAAGTTTCATTAAAATATCAAAATTCGTTGTGTAGTCATTGAATGGAAACCATTTTTTCTAATTTCACTAACGCTGACCTTGACCTTGACCCCACTTACCCCATATCCAATCCCAAGTGAGGCCTTGATATAAGGTATCTATGTATTAAGTTTCATTCACAATGTATTCTCACGTTATTGAGCGGAAACTGTTTTTCTATTTCTAGTAAAGGTGACCCACCCACCCCGTATCTTACCCCAGGTAAGGTCTCGCTTTTAGGTATCTAGGGATGAAGTTTAATATCAATAGCTCAATCTGCTCTCGAGTTAGAGAGCGGAAACGAAAAGTTGACGCCGCCACTGCGACACACCCAATTTAATAAGGCCAAAAAAAGTGTTGATTTCCGCTTACATCTCCACAGATCTAGGGGGGGGGGGGGAATAAAAACTGTTTTTTCTTCGCGGCATTTTCACCACACAGTCTAAGTATTGTGGACTGAATGCAAAATGATTAAAGGGACTGTGTCTTGGAAAAGGGCCTCAAGGGGGCAATTTCTTTTTAAAAAATCTTAATTTTAGATATCAATAGTGGCATATAATAACGGTGAAAACAGGTTATATGTAATGGGAAAAGAGTGTACATGTCTGCATTCTGAGATTTTAAAAAAATCAATTTATTATATTGGTTGCGTTTGTTTGGCCCTTTGTCTGGTTACATTTTCACGTCACTCCTTACCACGCATGATAGTGTAGTTGGTTAAAGCGCTGTCTACTGTCATTTCTTCGTATGGCTCCTAAGTAGTGAGGTTCGATACCCACTTGGGGTTTTAATTTTTGCAGACTTTTTTGCTTATTTGTTTTTATCAAATATTTTATTGTGCATTGCATTATTTTTATTTATTTAATGCAATGTCTTAGTAAAGCGCATTTCTATCAAATAACAGAATTTACAGTGCAAAAAGAAGCCAATTTTTCGGTTACATAGTCCCTTTAAACGCCTCCAATCAAAGAAACTGTACCTAACGGTATGTCATTACCGAAAGTGTCTGTCTCATACAGAATAATTCGAAATGTTTGCTAATTACCGAAAAGCCGCATGTTAGCGAATACTGCTCTTTTTAACGAAAGTCAGAAAATGTTACTTGTCGATAGGCAAAAAACGTTTAGGGTCGGCAGACACAAATAGGGGGAGGGGTCGGGTAAGCGGAAACATTCAACCTTTTTAAGCCTAACCGAAAAAAAAATCGAAAAATTTGGTTTAAAAAAACACTTGTTTATAAAACTCAACGATCAAGTATCAACAATCTTTTTTTTCGAAATAAATTAGCATAAGCCGGCCAGGAATTAGTTTGCATTCAGTATAATTTATGATATCTATTTATTAATTATGTTAGAGCAAATAATTGATCCATTGTTTGCTCTGTCAACGAATGTTCCAATGATTGAAGTTTTGATATTTATAAACATTTTTTTTATATTTGCTTTGTGACTGGTATAAGAGGTGGTCTTACATTTTCATTAAAAGTGTTTCTAAAAGAAGTTCGTCATTGATAAAAAATGAATGTGGATGTCACCAATATCACAAAGAAAAGCATTTCTATGTTATATATAGGAATGCAATATTTATTCTAACATCATGTAACAATGAGTTTACTATAGACAACTTCTATAAACGTTCACCTGTTGTTGTTGTTTTTCAAAACTTATGAGCATGCTCATAATAGAGTGATCTGATCTGTAGCGTGTTTGTATTTGCGCATTAAATAAATATTCAATCATAGTATGTGTAATAAGAAATAGGTTAAGACGGCCCTGTTGCAGAAAGTTAGTTCGTCTTCATGCGTATTATTTTTATCACCATTTTAACTACTTCCCCCAAAGGTAAGTCTCTTGCTTTCTATTAGATGTGTATTATTGAAATGTTGATAGTTGATCTAATCTAACAATGGGTCAAGCACTACATTTAAATCCCAGCATAATTATGATATACATTTTATTTCCAATTTTAAGACTCGTTTATAAAATGGCGGGTTGTCTACAATTGGCCCATAAAGATTTTGTAAAGTGAATTCTTTGAACAGAAACATAAATTAAGGGCTAACATGTTTTCATCACCATCTTTTTAAACAGAATTTACCATTTATTGTAGTTGCGTTTTGAATAAAACACCTCTTGAGTTTGTTGATCAAAGTTAAAAAAAACAATCTCCGCTCCATTGTGAATCAATATAATAATAACAACAACAACAACAGCAACAAATACAACTACAACTTTATTATTATTATAATTAGTAGTAGTAGTAGTAGTAGTAGTAGTAGTAGTAGTAGTAGTAGTAGTAGTAGTAGTGGTATTATTATTATTATTATTATTATTATTATTCTTTTTATTATTATTATTATTAGATGAGTGTGTATTAACACAGCTTTACCGCGCGCTATTTTTAGAATGATTCTCCTACTGGAGTTGTACTCGCTAGAATTCACGGGGACGACAGTCGGTTACAGCGTACAATAATATTTTTATACAATGATAAAATAATAGGAAATATAAGCTCAATCAAATTTGCTAATATTTGTTTTGCTTATTTATCAACAAAAATAATACCAGAAATTTACCACTTTATATTTTGTGCTCGCGAGCTCAACATGCAACATTATACGTTGTGACCGACTGTCGTCCCCGTGAATTGTAGCATTGTAATTGCTATTATAGAGCGCGCCGATTATGTAGGCTAAACAATATAGTTATTTCATTATGTGAATGAATATAGCATTCTGATCATGACATAAAATGAGTAAAATTGTTCATAATTATGTTCAGTTCTAGAGTGTATGTTGAAGATATGTTTATAACTTTAATTAAACCGCTTATGTAAACAAATATGTAAATTTGTAATCCCTAAAAATATCCAACAGTTATTGGTATACGTTAAACCATTGTTTGAAGTTTGCATTCCCTTAAATTAGAAAATTTGCCCAATTATATTGGCATTCAATTTTGGGTCAAATTCAAGGTCAAAAGTGATCTTAGACAGCTAAGCCGAAAAAAAACAACACGAGATTGCGACGTTTATATCGATTAGGCGTATCGTTTCGGCGCTTCGGCGCATCGTCTCAGCGCTTCGGCGTATCGTGTGGGCGCGTCGGCGTATCGTGTGGGCGATTCGGCGTATCGTGTCGGCGCGTCGGCGTATCGTGTCGGCGCGTCGGCGACCTCAGAAATGAAAGGGCGCCGACGCGCCGAGACGATACGCCGACGCGCCGAGACGATACGCCGACGCGCCGAGACGATACGCCGACGCTCCGACTCGATGCGCCGATGCGCCGACACGATACGCCGAAGCGATATTAACGTCGTCTCGTCGTATCTTCGCCCAATTTTATAGCCACATATAAAAAAAAAAACACACGAGATTGCGACGTTTATATCGCTTCGGCGTATCGTGTCGGCGCTTCGGCGCATCGTCTCGGCGCTTCGGCGTATCGTGTCGGCGCATCGGCGCATCGTGTCGGCGCTTCGGCGCCCCTTTCATTAGCACAGGTCGAAGTCACGAAACTACGATGGCAGTAACAGGACACCGTATTGTTGAGCCTATTACATACCTCTATTTATAGGTTATTTTGTCTAATATTCCGCTGACTATATTTAGATAATGCGCCCATAGCATACAGGTAACGCCATTTTGGCAGTATTAAATGTCGCATAGAAATTAAACCGTGATACGTCAAGTTTAACTTTGAGAATAAGCATTACATTTTGTGACTTGAATTTACAACACCTGTTTTCACTTCTATTAATTAAACGTGTTTTGTTAAGACATTATTAACTAGATTTAGGTTACGATATATGGTAAGTCATGTTTATCAATAATATGTACGGATATACAGGTAAATATTGATATTAAAACTTCGGTATTTGTATTCTGTATTAGTTTGTCTCCCACAAATAATAATAATGATAATAATAATAATAATAGTAACTTATTAAACGGCAAAGCCGTGCCGGAAGTGGTTATTGGCACGATAAACCTGTACTAGCACGAGGGCTTTAGCCCGAGTGCTAATACAGGTTTGGAGTGCCAATAACCACTTCCGGCACGGCTTTGCCGTTTAATCAGTTGTTTATTATATACCACCGATTTCATTTTTCAAAACATAAACAAAACTCATGTCACTCAATTGTTCAACACCATAAAGAGCGGGGAAAAGCGTGCGCGCTCACGTCATTAATATATGACGTCGTAATAAATTACTTCCAAATTATACACGTTTTGTTTTCTCGACAGATAGTCTAGATCTACGCCGTTAGAGGTTTTTCATAAATTAATTTAAGCATTTAAATTTAAATGTGACGAATTGTTAATATTAATTGTACGCACGTAAATTAAATTAAACTATTATTCAGAAAAAAACAGAGATTGCGTCATTAATGCGCAGGTGAATTTTGGCGAATAATTTTGCACTCAGCGCAAATAACCGGAACTACTTGTATTGGCACGATAGCCAACGGTTATAGATTTTTTGCATATACAAATTTGTTACTATTTATAGTCAGGTATATAATAATATTAATAATAAATAATAATAATAATAAATAATAATAATAATAATAATAACAATAATAAAAATAATGATAATAAATAATATGAAGAAGGAGTATAATATATGTATATATCATAACAAAATTATAAATATGACTCGTATTTTTGTTATTTTTCTTTATCTCCACCGGTTGAACTCCTGCTGTTATAACAAAACAAAATTTAATATAGGAATAGTTGATATGTACATGAATGTCGATTATGTTGGATCGGTTGTAACTAGAATATACGAGAATATCGCAAAATGAAATATGATCATTCAAAACAAAAGCATTTGAAAGAAAAGCTCGCACCTGGTAAACCTGCCATTGGGGGCAAGCTCGTTAAAGTGATTAAACATAATCAAATAACAAACTGAATTAAAATCATCTCATATATTCCTGACGAAGGTTAAACACTTCAGTCAAATTATAATTATGTGACGGCTGGTTGCATTTGAATAAACTACAAATCAATATTCTATCAGCTGTTCGAAACATACTAGTAAATAATTGGCAAACACCGTCTATGGCATTGCCTTAATATTCGTAACATGATATCAGATGTTTTGTCCAATGCGATTGAATTTATATCTAAAAATGATATTCGTTTATTCTAGATACTCGGCTATAAAACATTTGAGGCGTGTCGTTGAAAACCCGGGCTTATTGCATGTGCGTCAAGTGCCGTCCTGGATTAGCCTGTGCGGACCGCATTAAGCCCAGTTTTCCCACGACAGGCCTCATTTGTTTGATGATACATGTATGTACTAAGTTGGTACATGTATGTACTAAGATGTTACACCTATGTACTAAGATGGTACATGTATGTACTTAGTTGGTACATGTATGTACTAATTGGTACATGTATGTACTAAGATGTACTAAGATGGTACATGTATATACTAAGATGGTACATATATGTACTAAGATGTACATGTATGTACTAAGATGGTACATGTATGTACTAAGGTTACAAACTAACGTGTTGGCGTAATGTTGTGTTGTTATTTCTTTCAGTTTTAGTTTAGCGCACCATCGGTTACCAAAGAAAGATGTTAACACGTGTTCATGTTAGTAACAAACTTACACATGTCGGGGCAAAGCTGGATGAAGTCTTCGACTGCACTGTACACAGACATAAGACACTTCTGGACGTGGCTTGCAGGATGCCAATTATAATTATGTTGTTTTTCTGGACAAAAATAGGACCATATACGCACAATCGCTTTTTGGACATTCCGCTGCTGCTCATTCGATTCATTGGTAATATGTTTGCTTTTGAACGACAAATATGAGAATTAAATAAGAACATAGTTAATTATGTAAACATTTCAAATCGTGCATTAATATCTAATACACGATATTATAGTACATAAGATGATATATATTTTCAGGTCTTGGATTCTGGTCAAATCACCTTCAGAGCGGTTTCGCTACACTATTTCCGGCATATCTAGACGGTGTTTTATGTGTCACGTCATCTTGGCTATCCCAGGTCGCTTACTGGACTGTCCGAAGCTCTTCGGAACAGAGGTGTTTTGTAGATGAATTGGGGCAAATATATTTGGGGGAATACTCGGGTTTTCTAAATTGGACAATAATTGGGTTGGCAGCCGTTGTACGTATTATATACATTCGTATATTGGTAGCAAATTCAACTCGTGTGTTCACATGGTCTTCTGTTAGCGCAGCGTTAACTGTTTTAGCTTATATGTCTGGACTAAACATTCTTGCCCAGTTAGATTACTGGTTTACACAGTATTGTTTCTTCAGGTTTGTGTATGATGTGTGTGTTGAATATAGCTTCAGGGAGAAGAATAGACTAATAGCTATACTCAATGGGTTACGTCTAAGATACTCATATGAAGAAAACACTAATGTAAGGAACGCTATCGCTCAACATTTCAACAAATATATGAACATTTTAAATGAAACTAAGGATGGTAAAACTTCCATCACAAACCTTAGATATTTAAGTGATATATCTGCAGTGTTTGTAGTATTCCGTTTTATTATTGATTTAGCAGTAAGTTTGTCTTCGTCCAGTTTATTATTTACGTCTTTCAACTTGCTCAACATATTGTTTTGTTACAATGATTTAATTTCAGTTGTCGGATTATCGACCTTAATGGCAAGAATTATTGAAATGCTGGTTAATTGCTTATTTAAATACTGTTTCAGTATGAATCCTCCAATTTCTAATATGTATTGGTATTCCACGGCAACACAGTTCGTGCAACTATGTTGGGAATACGATATATCATTTAATGAATCCAGAAATAGTGTGTTGGGGCTAATAATTTTACTGGTAATATTTAACGCCTTATTTATTGTCATCCACGATGCTGAAGTTGAAATACTGGCCCTCGTAAATGAAGGTACAGCGCTTAAAATCAATAAATTTTGCAGAATTTGTCTAGTCCTTACTCTAGTTACTGCGGCTTTGACGTACATGTCGCGTACAGTTGCGAATGAAATCGAATACAGCGTGTGGTTGCAGTTTTTTTTGACACGTAATTGTCTTGTAATTGTGAAGAGTGTACTCTTGCTCGTTAAATGTGCCCTTCTTTGCCTATCAAGAGTTGAGTGGCAATACCAAGAAACGTTTAGCACTATGTTGGAAAACATGAATCTTGTAGCAAGTATTTCAGTTTTAGTGTGCATGCTCTCACACTTCTATACACGAGTCTTTGCTGCTGTCGGTATACCAATATTCTGGAGAAGTGTGGCTATCAATGTACTGGACTGTACTTTGCTAACAGTCCAAACATGTTCTACTGAATGGACACAATATGTTAACAGAAACAATCATTTTCGGTTTCTAAAAACTTTGCCTGACTATGTGTATAACGAGGATGCTGACGAAGTATGTCCGATATGTTTGACCAAAATGACACAATGCAAGAAATTACCATGTACGCACACATTCCATCAAGAGTGCCTCGTAAGATGGTTCCGTGTCCGAACATTGTGCCCATATTGTAACGCCCAATTTGTTATTCCGGAAGTGGCAGACAATGTTTCAAGTAAAATGACGGCATTTGTTAATTACGCGATGCGGCGATGAATACTTCTTATTTTTTGTGCGATTGTTGTTGTTGTCGAGTTGCATTATTAATATTAATACTATAGTTGATTTAATAAGAACTCATACTTTATTATGTGTGTAATATATCTGGTTTATATGAAGCCCACTGTATTAGTGAAATATCCGAGTAAACATTGCAAACTAACTCGGTTTCAATATGCTTAATTGAGAGGACATATACTGTCTCAGTCTGAATAAACTGTTGTAATTTAAACCGCTAAAAAATATGAATATTGTGGTAAATGAGTACTGATATACAACAAATATTCCCATATGCTTTTATATCGGCAAGAGAGCGCGAGAAGTTTGCTGGATGAAATGTACTTCGCCGGAGTAACTTTCTATGCCAAGTTATATACCGTATAAAACTGAAAAACATCACCTTGGACCTCTTCTTGTTTACATTATGTAGTATTTAATAGTTTTACTCGCATTTTCAACAGTATAAATAATAACCAGAAATTATATTTTTTTGTCATAATCTTTCAAACATTTATTGTGTTAATTTATTATTCATATAGATTGTTTCATGCTGTTATTTCTGGTTTTGTTTTATTATGCCGTGTTCTTGTAACATATTCTGAATAAAATTATTATTATTATTATTATTATTATTATTATGACGTGAGACTGACTGTAAGTATTTTGTTTATTCAAAGTTTAACTACATATTCTTATACAGCAGCATAGCTCATTTTGCCTAGCATTTGTTTTTTATTTGTTTTTATCGAACATTTCATTATGTACTAACTGTCTACTGGCGCAGTGCCTAAATCCGCCACATTTGGGGGGGGGGGGTATTTTACGATATTTTCAAAAGTTGTTTACCGATTTACATAAAAATTTTAATAAATCAAGATAGGTTTAATGTGCATTTGCTGGCGTGTTTTGGTTACATTTCAAATACTTGTCAAATGAAAAATATTTATCGAGATTGAAGGCCTAAACAGTGTAAAAATGAGCGCGGGAGTGCCTAAATCCGCCACCCCTCTTTAAAATGTTCAAACTGCTCGAAAATAATAATGTTTTATAAATTCTGTTTTCAAAGCAACTTTTATTGACTGCTATTGACAAAAATCCCACTTTTGTTTATTTTAGGTTCATTGTCTAGTGTCTAAAAAACAACGCAGCAATCCGAAGTTGCTTTGTGGAAATCGTAGATCAGGAACCGTGACGTGCTTATTCCACATTTGACTATTGTTCTTATTTAATTTTCTATATTAAGCAGTTTGCTGTCTGTTGTTAATACAATGTTTCAATTTATTCCCAATACTCATTTGTTTTTATAAAAACAGCTCTGAACCTGAGGCCCTGCGTGCATGTGGGACAAATAATGAGGGTTTTGATTGGCGAGACATCTGCTCTCTTAATATGCAATTTTTCCCGCACTTTATTGTATGTAATGCCAATGAATAATGGTTTATTTTTATGCTGCACATGCTAACATGGACATAATATTAAAACACGATAATTTAATTTTATCATGGACACAATGCGGGGCCTCAAAACTGCGCATGCGCAGTATAAATTAGATTCCCCGCATGTAGTTTGTTTGCATTTAGGGGTTACGTACACAATAATTGGATTAAATATTTGAGGCGCGTCGTGGGAAAACCGGACTTAATGCATGTGCGTAAAGTGTCGTCCCGGATCAGCCTGTGCAGTCCGCACAGGCTGATCCGGGACGGCACTTTCCGCTTTTATGGTATTTTCTGTTTCAAGAAAGTCTCTTCTAAACATAAATCCACTGTAGGCGGTTCAATAAGCATTGTAGTGAAAATTACTTTTTCAGTTTGTGCTATACGAACTATTTTGTATTTTTCGTTCTCAACATCTGTGTATTATATTGTGTTTTTTTGACAATGTGTGATTTTTAGATATTAAATATAATAGCAAAAACGTTGTTTTACTTTATTGTATCTCATTTATAATGCATTTTGTATGTATATATATATATGATATGAGATTTATTTTATGCCCGTAAGCATGACAACAGTACAAAGAAGTAAGCTCGCATGAGCTTTTTAACTGACTATGAGCACACCATTTGCACAATTTCACATATTATTAATAAAAAACCGGAAAAAAAATTTTTTAGATTATAGATTATCGCATACATGATTAAAATAGTACAGTAAAATTATTTCTACGAAGATAAATAGTGTTTGCAATGTTGTTACGGTATTTCTAAGATTTCGATCGTCAAGGTATAGGTACGGACACACACATCTTCAGAATCTCCAGTTTAGGAGATAGTTATACAAGTATTGCCGTTTAGTAATGATTCTAACAAAACATATTTAAAGTTGCCCAACTATAGTAATATTTGTCCATGTATTTATGTATTTATGTCTAACTCTAATTGCCCCGTATTTTTGGCAAACTAATAAAAAAGAAAAATCAGACATATTGATTCATATTACATGATGTGCAAATTCTCATATTACGCGAGAGTATAATTAATCATTGTCGTCTAAATTTGTAATTGATACGACGACGTTCTGAATTAAGATAGTGCTTGTTGGAGGTGTTTTCTTAGATATGGCCTAAGTAAAATTTCCTGGAGAATTCATGCTTGAATACACATATGTACGATAGTTTAGACTGAAATGTCACGTTTAAAAAACAACAGTGACCAAATTAAAAACATACAACAGTTACAATGTGAAGCGAAAACAAATAGTTACATAATATGGCTATTAATTTAACGGCTTTGAAATATATTTTTCATGTGATAGTCAAATATAAATGTGCATAAATTGTTGCACATGTGGTATTAGTGTTACCTGTAGTAACACTGGGACGTGCCTCACTTGGCTCAGTATAGTTAAAAATGTGTACAAATTATGTAATTGTTTTCTAATCATCTCTTGACCTGCTGCAGCCAGACCACATTTCCTGAAAGCATGCATCAACAGGTAGCGAAACCACATTCTAACATGTCACGCGCAGTGTTTTCTATAGACAAAGAACAAAATTTTCGGTTGTTAAACTACCATTAAACAACCCAAAAAATAGTTCCGAAACTGAAAAATATAGTTCGCAGTGCAATTGCAGAATATGTTGTCAGAATGTTAGAATGGAAATAATTTTCGCATTATCTTTGTTTATCAACCAATAAACACTCTCGGTCTCTTAACATCTCGGGCTAACGCCCTCGGGGTTTAATTCCTACGCATCAGAACTCCAAATCGTTGTTTATTACCCGATAAACAACTCTAAATCATTTCTTAAATGAACAATACTACAAAACAGTGTAATCTTATCAGTGAATTAGCATGTATTGTGTTACTGGAAAAAATATTAATGAAAACATGTAACACACGCATTTAAAATAAACAAGGTTAGAACAGACTAAGATATGGTAATGATAAAATAGAAGCTGACACCAATGCTACACCTTTGAATGTTAATTTATTCAATGTAGTTTCTTTCCAGGGTAATTTTTCATATCTTTACTTCTTGGCATTGTAACAGGAGATATTTTTATTTTTGCTGTTTGCCACCACCCATAATCTTACGCACTCATTTTTTACACGGTTAAAAACTAGGAAGCATTAAACTGTAAAAAAAACTTTAGTCGAAATATCATATGCCAATTTTAGAGTCCAAGCTAGTTTTGTTGAAAGTACATTTCGAGTAGAAATCATGTATTTACTAAGGAATTTATTAATAAATGAATAATATTATTTATTTGCAAATTGCAAAACAGTGAATAAAATACGATGTAAAATACGAATTATATCGATTTAAACACATCACTGTAATATTTCATCGAATTTCCTTTTAAAAGCGTTTACTGGTTTGGAGCCGATAAACTGTGTAGCGGACAGACACCCGGACAGTTGGACGAACGTACTGACATACAAACGCACCACGCTTGTATACAAACTCACTAAGACTTCAACGTAGCAGGGGAGATCACTCTGAGGAATATGTGTTTGAAAAAGTGTTTACGTCCCTTATTCTTCTACATTTCTTGTCCATGGCATACGTCATCGTTTCAACCCAATATCTCTTAATTTGTTTTTAATACATATTTCTAGTTATTTAATAAGCTTAAATATCACTTAAATGGTCAATTAACACTTTACAATAATGTAAACTTGTCTAGAGTACAATTTGTGATAACTAAGTGGGTAAATTTGGGACTGTTCAATTGATTGGGAAAGCAATGGCTACACATACGTAGTGTTTAATCTAGAAGGGCAGAGGGGCATGGCGCTTGATTTGGAAAAGGGGCATTTTGTGCGCGGTGACACTGTTACAAAGGGCACATTAGATTTGAATAGTTTTTTCTTGATGCATTACTGACTGATTCCTTTTATATATTTGATGCTTATTAAGTCAATTTTTTAACAAATTTTAATTTTCCAATATTATAAGTTCTTCTTCTTATTAAGTTATATTACTCGAAAAGATCAGATAAAATATTTATTTATTATTCATATGTATTTCCAATAAGCAATCAAACAAGACAAGTTTTAAACTAAAACGGTTTATGGGCAAGTTAAAATCATGTTTATTATTTATAAAATCCTATTACTCTGGTATAACTTTGATTTTTAATCTTTTTTATTGTAGGAAATATTTTTATTTTCTTCATTATGGTTTATATGAATTATGCTGTTGATGATGAGCTTGCTTCTACTATTTTGATTAATGATGAAAAGCAAAAGTCAAGACTGAGCATTAATAAAACAAATATTGAAATTCGGATTGAAATGATTTATCCGAATATGTTTGTCCGAAAATATAGCTAGTTTTGTTCAGGTATTTTTTGTTATTATTGGAAGAAATATTGTATACACATGTATTGTTTCATAGTTTATGAATAAAGACGACATTGAGTCTACATTTATATGCATTCTGCCCTTTGTTATGACGTTTATCATAAAAATTCACAAAACAAAAACATGTTAGAAATTGCATATGAAAACGACGCTGTTAAAAGCAGACAATTTACGCTCATTTTTAAAACAAAATCAGCATGTTTTTATTGTATCTGGACACAAACTCGTAATCTGAATGCCCCTACTGCTGATCTTATCAGTTGGTCACAGATTAGTTTATAATAACATGCCATCACAAAGGGCCCTCGTTAACAATCAATACAATCGATATATAAGAGGGCAGGAGGCGCTGATGGCCTTTGAAAAGGGCTGGGTGGCGGTTTAATAAAGGGGCGTGGCGCCGCGCCGCTCTGATTAGGTCTGGATACAACACTACATACGTGACACTATGAAGAAACTGCTATTACATACATTTCGTCCATTGGTTTGTTGATGTATTGATGTATCGAGACCTTTTCAGTGTCTTTGCCACTGATAATTTAATACTTTGTTCGATGAATCATTTTCATGCATTGTCCATGCAGTGGGCGCTTCCAAGATTTCTAGTTTATGTTGCTGCCCCCCCCCCCCCCCCACACACACACACATACGCACACAAACCCCCGCCCCCCGGATCCGATTATTGTTTTATGGGATATCCATCATAGGCATAGTCGTGTAAACTAGTTTGTTTACAGTGTCAGGAGATCACAGTTAAATGTTTGGGTAACTAACTCGGTCAATTTGAATTCGAATGGTATTAATTTTTGTGGAAATGTCAACTGCAATGGAAACTGGGGTCGTTCGATCGCGCATGGTAAGAAGGGGCCGCCACTACTAGATTGATTCATTACACGTTTAAAATAGGAACTGATTTGTACACAAACAATGCTGGACAATTATTTGAATGAGTTGAAATTATTCTTAAGGCGTTGGTTTTCAATAATGACTACACGCAATCTTTTGTCTTCATGATAATTCTATATCGATATATCGATGTTTTTGTCACTTATAAAATGTACTCCTCCTCATCTATTGTTAGAATACGCAAATCCAGTCAGTGCTTTGAGAAGTGTTTCACAATACAGCTGTAAATAGGCAAACAATTAGTCAGCCGTTTACCAAGTATCGACTTTTTGAATAAACCGCTCATTACTTTTCAATAGAATTATCATTTAAACAACCACAGCTGACCTCGTTTTTTGCATGATTAAAACGCTCACAATTCTGTAAAAGGTAGCCATACATTTACTTCTGTTATGTCTGCTCCAATATCTCGGTTGTATTGCACATACCTCCTTACAATGTCAGCTGTCGTCTTATATTGTCCTATAGTAGCAGTGATGTTCCAATGTTTTCCTCATTTCTCGGTTTGCACAAGTCTTTTACATTGTGTGATGCTTTCTACACTGCCAGCCCCGATGCTAAAGTGTTTACCTCTAGTTTGCTTTTTCCGTCGGTCAATCATTTGCAATTCTAGTCATGCATTGTGTAGTACTATTAATAATAACCCAGTTACCCTGTGTAAGTTGTAGATCTATATTCAATTTCATTGTGTTTTGTTATTATTTAACGTCGCATTTTCGTTTTTTTTCCTTTATCGTTTTTCTTGAGAGGGTATGACCGATTTTCTCCTGCTCAATTAGTGCATTTTTCATTCAGTATATAAATAAATTTGATGTAAAAATTTTGTTCAACAATAACTTATATTTTGAAACGTTTACAGCTATTCGTTAAGAAATGTTCATGTAGATATGTAGACGTAGATATTTGCCGTACATGCGTTCGTACATCATTGAAATGTTTTTATAGTAAATCGAGCTACAAATAGGAACTTCAATTAAATGTGGTTATTTTAACAGTTCTATTATGATTGATAGATTAATGCAATATTGTCAGTAATTATATTTTGCCTTTGTATAATGAGCAAGGTTATTACGTAACTGAGTGTTTCTGTGTTTTATAGAACAATGAAGGAATTACACATGTTGCTTCTATAGTTGTTGCGACGTTCAGTTGAGATATACCATTCGCAATATTTAAATTTCAGGGGCCATATTCCAGAAACATCTTAAGTTTATCTTAAAATAGTTTAACTTAAGTTCCATTTTTTGTAAGGTACTATTTTTTAAGCTACATATAAATTAACGAATCCAATTACAGTTAAGTAAATAGTAGTTAATAATAAATTAGTAATTAGTGAACATTTGGCAGAATTTCATTCAAACATGGAATAAATGCTTAAGAAAAATGATGATTTTAAAGCTAAGGATAAGATTTCACTTAAGATGTTTCTGTAATACGACCCCTGTTCCTATGTACAGTTAAACGTGCTTATGCTGCACAGTAAAACGTTTTTGTTGTTATGCACATTTGAATCTTTTATTGTTTTGTACAGTTCCTATCTAACCGTGAACGTTTTCCATTGTAATGTACACCTTAACGTTTTTGCTTCTACACGTACATGTGAACGTTGCTGTTGTTTAAGCTAGTTTACATTTTGCTACTGTGTGCGTTGCTGTTGTTTAAGCTAGTTGACATTTTGCTACTGTGTGCGGTGCTGTTGTTTAAGCTAGTTGAACTTTTGCTATGTACAATATGACGTTTTTGTACATTTTAACATTTTTGCAGCTAAGTAATGTGTTGTTACAATTTACAATTATACGGTGAAGTTGTTAGGTACGGTATAGCGTGTTATTGATACTAAGTACAGCTGAACGTGTTTTTGCTATGAATATTTAACATGTTTGCTGCTAAATACAGTTGAACGTGTTTTTGCTATGTATATTTAACATGTTTGCAGCTAAATACATTTGAAGGTGATTCGCTATTTATATTTAACATGTTTGCAGCTAAATACAGTTGAACTTGTTTTTGCTATGTATATTTAACATGTTTGCAGCTAAATACAGTTGAACTTGTTTTTGCTATGTATATTTAATTGTTTGCAGCTAAAAACAGTTGAACGTGTTTTGCTAGGTATATTGAACATGTTTGCAACTAAATACAGTTGAACGTGTTTTTGCTATGTATAGTTAACATGTTTGAAGCTAAATACAGTTGAACGTGTTTTGCTATGTATATTTAACATGTTTGCCGCTAACTACAGTTGAACTTGTTTTTGCTATGTATATTTAACATGTTTGCAGCTCAATACAGTTGAGCGTGTTTTTGCTATGTATATTTAACATGCTTGCCGCTAACTACAGTTGAACTTGTTTTTGCAATGTATAATTAACATGTTTGCAACTAAATACAGTTGAACGTGTTTTGCTATGTATGTTTAACATGTTTGCAGCTCAATACAGTTGAACGTATTTTGCTATGTATATTTAACATGTTTGCCGCTAACTACAGTTGAACTTGTTTTTGCTATGTATATTTAACATGTTTGCCGCTAAATACAGTTGAACTTGTTTTTGCTATGTATATTTAACATGTTTGCAACTAAATACAGTTGAACGTGTTTTGCTATGTATACTTAACATGTTTGTAGCTCAATACAGTTGAACGTGTTTTGCTATATATATTTAACATTTTTGCCGCTAAATACAGTGGAACTTGTTTTTGCTATGTATATTTAACATGTTTGCAACTAAATACAGTTGAACGTGTTTTGCTGTGTATATTTAACATGTTTGTAGCTCAATACAGTTGAAAGTGTTTTGCTATATATATTTAACGTGTTTGCAGATAAATACAGTTGAACGTGTTTTGCTATGTATATTTAACATGTTTGCAGCTAAATACAGTTGAACGTGTTTTTGCTATGTATCTTTAAAATGTTTGCAACTATATACAGTTGAACGTGTTTTGCTAAGTATATTTAACATGTTTGCAGCTCAATACACTTGAACGTGTTTTGCTACGTATATTTAACATGTTTGCAACTAAATACAGTTGAACGTGTTTTGCTATGTATATTTAACATGGTTGCCGCTAACTACAGTTGAACTTGTTTTTGCTAGGCATATTTAACATGTTTGCCGCTAACTACAGTTAGCATGTTTGCAACTAAATACAGTTGAACGTGTTTTGCTATGTATATTTAACATGTTTGCAGCTCAATACAATTGAACGTGTTTTGCTATGTATATTTAACGTGTTTGCAGCTAAATACAGTTGAACGTGTTTTGCTATGCATATTTAACATGTTTGCCGCTAACTACAGTTGAACGTGTTTTGCTATGTATATTTAACATGTTTGCAGCTCAATACAGTTCAACGTGTTTTGCTATGTATATTTAACATGCTTGCAGCTAAATACAGTTGAACTTGTTTTTGCTATGTATATTTAACGTTTGCCGCTAACTACAGTTGAACTTGCTTTTGCTATGTATATTTAACATGTTTGCAGCTCAATACAGTTCAACGTGTTTTGCTATGTATATTTAACATGCTTGCAACTAAATACAGTTGAACGTGTTTTGCTATGTATATTTAACATGTTTGCAGCTCAATACAGTTGAACGTGTTTTGCTATGTATATTTAACATGTTTGCAGCTAAATACATTTGAACGTGTTTTGCTATGTATATTTAACATGCTTGCTGCTAACTACAGTTGAACTTGTTTTTGCTATGTATATTTAACATGTTTGCAGCTCAATACAGTTGAACGTGTTTTGCTATGTATATTTAACATGTTTGCAGCTCAATACTGTTGAACGTGTTTTGCTATGTATATTTAACGTGTTTGCAGCTAAATACAGTTGAACGTGTTTTGCTATGTATATTTAACATGTTTGCAGCTAAATACAGTTGAACTTGTTTTTGCTATGTATATTTAACATATTTGCTGCTAACTACAGTTGAACTTGTTTTTGCTATGTATATTTAAAATGTTTGCAGCTCAATACAGTTGAAAGTGTTTTGCTATGTATATTTAACATGTTTGCAACTAAATACAGTTGAACTTGTTTTTGCTATGTATATTTAACATGTTTGCAGCTAAATACAGTTGAACTTGTTTTTGCTATGTATATTTAACATGTTTGCAGCTAAATACAGTTGAACTTGTTTTTGCTATGTATATTTAACATTTTTGCATCTAAATACAGTTGAACGTGTTTTGCTATGTATATTTAACATTTTTGCAGCTAACTACAGTTGAACTTGTTTTTGCTATGTATATTTAGCATGTTTGCAACTAGATACAGTTGAACGTGTTTTGCTATGTATATTTAACATGTTTGCAGCTCAATACAATTGAACGTGTTTTGCTATGTATATTTAACGTGTTTGCAGCTAAATACAGTTGAACGTGTTTTGCTATGTATATTTAACATGTTTGCCGCTAACTACAGTTGAACTTGTTTTTGCTATGTATATTTAACATGTTTGCAACTAAATACAGTTGAACGTGTTTTGCTATGTATATTTAACATGTTTGCAGCTAAATACAGTTGAACTTGTTTTTGCAATGTATATTTAACATGTTTGCAACTCAATACAGTTGAACGTGTTTTGCTATGTTTATTTAACATGTTTGCAGCTCAATACAGTTGAACGTGTTTTGCTATGTATATTTAACATGTTTGCAGCTAACTACAGTTGAACGTGTTTTGCTATGTATATTTGACATGTTTGCAGCTCAATACAGTTGAACTTGTTTTTGCTATGTATATTTAACATGTTTGCAGCTCAATACAGTTGAACGTGTTTTGCTATGTATATTTAACAAGTTTGCAGCTAAATACAGTTGAACGTGTTTTTGCTATGTATATTGAACATGTTTGCAGCTCAATACAGTTGAACGTGTTTTTGCTATGTATATTTAACATGTTTGCAGCTCAATACAGTTGAACTTGTTTTTGCTATGTATATTTAACATGTTTGCAGCTCAATACAGTTGAACGTGTTTTGCTATGTATATTTAACATGTTTGCAGCTAAGTACAGTTGAACGTGTTTTTGCTATGTATATTTAACGTGTTTGCAGCTCAATACAGTTGAACGTGTTTTTGCTATGTATATTTAACATGTTTGCAGCTAAATACAGTTGAACTTGTTTTTGCTATGTATATTTAACATGTTTGCAGCTAAATACAGTTGAACGTGTTTTGCTATGTATTTATAACATGATTGCCGCTAAATGTAGTTGGTTTATTTTGTTGCTGTGTACAGTTGAACGTTAAAGGTGTTATGACTAGTTTAACGTTTTTGTTAAACTATGGTTTGTACTCATATATAGGTGGTTTTTGTTACTAGTCTCTATTCGACTTGTTATTGTACATTTTGAAACAGTTTACCTTTGAACTATGTACGTTGTACGTGTTTGTTATATGCAGTACTTTTCAACGCTTTTGTTGTTTTGTAGTACATGTATATACACATGTATTGGAGGTATTTGTTGATACATTGAATTATAAACACTTTGAAAACCTCTTTGTTGATATATATTATTTGAAAGTTTATGTTGCAATAGGCATTGTAAAGTTTTATTGTTATGCACATTGAACGTTTTTGTCTAAAATAAACGGGTTTGTTGATATATAATTTGAACGGTTTTGTTACTACATGTAAATACAATTTATCGAACGTGTTGCTCGTATGTAGATTAAACGTTGTTGATATTACATTTCAACGTTTTGGTTATTGTGTACATTTGAAAGTTTTAGTTGCCATGTACACATTGAGAGTTTTTGTTGATATATCATCATCATCATCATCATCATCTCGAGTAATTGCCTCACTGTTGATAGAGTATATTCGCATGTATAATTAACGTATTTGTTTGTATGTACATGTACATTTAATGTGTTTGTGTTTTTATTCGATGTTTTTAAATGTGCATGTACATTCAATATTTTTTTACCCATGTACAGTTCAGTGTTTTGGTTGCTATGTACAGTTCAACGTTTTGGTTGCTATGTACGGTTCAATGTTCTGGTTTCTATGTACATTTAAATATTTTGGTTGCTATGTACTGTTAAACGTTTTGATTGTTATGTACAGTTCAGTGTTTTGGTTGCTATGTACAGTCCAATGTTTTGGTTGCTATGTACAGTTCAATGTTTTGGTAGCTATGTACAGTTCAATGTTTTTGTTTTGGTTGCTATGTACAGTTAGATATTTTGGTTGCTATGTACTGTTTAACGTTTTTGTTGCTATATACAGTTCAGTGTTTTTGGTTGCTATGTACAGTTCAATGTTTTGGCTGCTATGTACAGTTAAACATTTTAGTTGCTATGTACAGTTCAATGTTTTGGTTGCTATGTACAGTTCAAACTTTTGGTTGCTATGTACAGATCCATGTTTTGGCTGCTATGTACAGTTCAAAGGTTTAGTTGCTATGTACAGTTCAATGTTTTGGTAGCTATGTACAGTTCAATGTTTTGTTTTGGTTGCTATGTACAGGTAGATATTTTGGTTGCTATGTACTGTTTAACGTTGTGATTGTTATGTACAGTTCAGTGTTTTGGTTGCTATGTACATTTTAACATTTTTGTTGCTATGTACAGCAAAACGTTTTTGTTGCTATATACAGTTCAGTGTTTTTGGTTGCTATGTACAGTTCAATGTTTTGGTTGCTATGTACAGTTAAACATTTCGTTGCTATGTACAGTTCAACGTTTTGATTGCTATGTACAGTTCAATGTTTTGGTTGCTATGTACAGTTCAAAGTTTTGGTTGCCATGTACAGATCCATGTTTTGGTTGCTATGTACATTTCAAAGTTTTAGTTGCTATGTACAGTTCAACTATTTGGTTACTACGTACAATTTATCATTTCTGTTGCTGAGTACAAGTCCATTTACATAACAATGTCCGGTTTTGTGCTATGACAATATATTATTAACAAACGTATTTGATATAAAAGCCTTTGACATTTATGGGAGATTTCAATAATTTCGTGAAAGTTCAGTAAGCCTTGAATATTATTTATACAAAATCACAGAACTACTCACGAACTGACCTTCGTTACTGTGTATTTTGCTTGTTGCCATGAATATTCAACCCAAACCGATTCAGAGCATATGGTTTATGTTTTAATGACGCTTTCTAAAATACGCCCCTTTACCAAAATAAAGGGCAGAGTTTTAACACGTTTGGTTACGATATTTCACGTAGACTTTAATTTTTAGAATATACAATCTTTTTATCTTCATTATCATCATCATCATCATCATCATCATCATCTTGAGTAATTGCCTCACTCTTGATAGAATATACTCTCAATTTGTTACAATATCGAACATGCGTATTAGCCAGGATTGGCTTAATGGTCCAAAATTAAAATTAAAAGTTCCTCTTTATGTACTAAGCAGGTTGCTATTATGATGCTCAACCAACAAACAGGTTTATGTAACACTGGTCAAAATGGGCATCTGGATAAAATGCCTTACGTTGGTGTTTTCTTTTTTTATTTCCAGTAAATGACAAACAGCAGTATTAGGAGCGCAGTTTCACAGCACTTCAAAGCGTTGTCTCCAATTCTACCGTTCGCATACAATCTTGATATAGTCATAAACCGCAAGTGTGTACAATGGAGTAAGCGAACAACAAACATACGATCGTCAATCCCTGGTCTGCCCGTGTAATAATTCTAGTGAAGAAAACAAAACGATTGCGAAGAAAAGTCGTCTGCCAGTTACATTCTTTTTTGTATCGTCTGCGCGCCATGTGCTTTTTTGCTGCGATGCGCCAAACGCTTTGCGACCTGAAAGCGTCCAAGTACACGAACGTGGAAATACGGAGTATTTGAATATGGATTTCTAAAGTGCGGGAAAACCATGTTGAATTGTGGATATTTGTTCAATTTTAATAGATTTTTATTTGTGTTATTGTTTATTTGTGATATTTGTTTTGTGACTGGATTTATCACGGACGATGTGTCTCCAATCCTTAGAACTTGTAGGCTACACTGTGAATACTCAGATTTGGTACGTATGATTTTTTATCTAATAAATTTTGATTTTTTATGTAATAAATTATGACTTTTTATGTAATAAATTCGTCAATGCAAAATATCCACATGATGAAAAAGGATAACAAAAACTTAATATTTTACTGCCAATGGATGCGCTCACAAAACAAAATACAGATAACAATATCATTAATAATATTTAGCAAATTAAAATAATGTATGTAAATGGCTATTTGAAACAGACGTATGTTTTATATACATGTATAAGGCAATATTATTGAAATCATTATCATTATAATTATTATCATTATTATTATTATTATTATTATTATTATGATTATTATTGATATTATTATTATTGATAAATTATGTTGCATTTGTTTTAAATCATTTAAGATACACACTTAAACTAGTCATTCTGTTCTTTTCTGTTTCTTTACTATTACTGATTACATCTATTTTTATTTTTTTTTAATGACAATATAATACGACGGTCCCTTTAAAGTCATTAAAAAAACACGTTTACGAGCCCAAAGCAGTGTACAGAGGAATGCATGACATAGTGTTAAGCTAATTTATATTTGATATGAGTGCGAACAAAACTATTAATCCTTGTGCAAATTTAATTGTTTACAATAGGTAAACAAATGATGTATCTGTTGAGACCAATACTTTCTAATATAAGTTCAACAAAAATGCATGAATGTTTGGAGTTTCTGAAAATATGTTAGATTAACATATTTCAATACACAATGTACAATACTGAGTTTAAGATGGGGAAATAGTATTAATGATTTGAGCAAAATAATACTAAGTTTAAGATGGGGAAATAGTATTAATTATTTGAGCAAAATAATACTAAGTTTAAGATGGAAAATTATTAATATATATTAATGTCCAAAAGAGTGCTCAGTTTAAGATGGAAAACTGAAAAAAAATAATGGGACCAAAATACTGAGTTTATGAAGGAAAACTGGTAACATTAATGCGACCAAAATAGTGCTAAAAAGTAATATAAATCGCATCGTTGATTTACTGGAACTTATTGCAGCATCAAGGGAAACGTGTAACAAAATAACGTTGCACAAAACAAATAACAGTCTAATAGCGTAGACTCAATTATGAGCAAATTCCGTAACCAAAGATCCAAGGCTCAGTCGCTTGAGGATTCGATTCCAACGTAATCACAGATCCGTGCACCTCTTTATATTACGTATTT
>CM051024.1:77903503-78081003 GCA_027627225.1 Congeria kusceri
TTGTATTTTTAGAAATGTCTTAAACTGTCTTCTTTTAGAATTAATACAGCATCTGAAGTAGCAAATCTTATATCTGTAATAAAAGTAGATTAAAAAAGCAACATGTGACGCTGTCAGTGATCGAACTTCGACCAACGGAAGAAGAGGTTGACGCACTAACCACTAGGCTATAAAAACTCGTTTGCTCACTAGGTTTATATTCTGCCTATTGTAGTTTTCTGATATGAGAACTGGAGTGTAACCAGCCACTACCGGAATAGTACCGATAATATCTGCGCTGCGTAAACTGCGAAATCTTTAGTTCTTTGTTATTATTATTATGGCTTAGTGAACAATAAAATTAGCAATAACATAATTAATCATACCCCACTCAACACATAACCTTAACATGAGTCGGAGATAACGTGATGAATAGCTTAGGATTAGAATGTCTATGATTCTTCTCGGCTTGTCTCGTGACCCAATTACTATATTCATCTATGTTTAGAACGTCTCAAAACTTACTACTTTATTTTCATCCGCGAGTAAACTCATAATTCGATCCTACATTGAAAGTTGTTAACTTAACTTTTCCAAAACATGTCATGTCTTAATCGAATTCATTATAATATTGATTACCATTTGACAACATAAAGGTTATTCAGAACAGCACTTTTTACTATCGCGTAGGTTTTGTGTACATATAGTACCGTCTCCGTGGCCGAGTGGTCGTTCGCCTACGGAGCGGGAGGTCGAAGGTTCGAGTCTCACACAGGGCTTGTTCTAATGTGACCGGCTGCCTACCCAGCAGCTAGTTAAATCGCAGGGTACCGATTGCCCTCCTGCCAAGCGCCCGGCATATAGGACAGGAATCGGGAGTAAAGATGTTCATCAGCAAATGTGTCTCATAAGTCGAAACTGGCTGGGCCTTTATCGCAAGGGGTGAAACTATAATAAACAAACACTATAGAAACTCGACCTTCATGCCGACACCACCACCACCGTCCACTCTATCAGCGACGACCAGCCCTTACCGCGGAAGGACCACGCCACCACCGTCCACTCCATCGGATGGACCAGCCCTTACCGCGGAAGGACCACACCACCACCGTCCACTCCATCAGCGACGACCAGCCCTTACCGCGGAAGGACCACACCACTACCGTCCACTCCATCAGCAACGACCCGCCCTTACCGCGGAAGGACCACACCACCACCGTCCACTCCATCAGCGACGACCAGTCCTTACCGCGGAAGGTCCACACCACCACCGGCCACTCCATCAGCGACGACAAGCCCTTACCGCGGAAGGACCACACCACCATCGGCCACTCCATCAGCGACGACCAGTCCTTACCGCGGAAGGTCCACACCACCATCGGCCACTCCATCAGCGACGACCAGTCCTTACCGCGGAAGGTCCACACCACCATCGGCCACTCCATCAGCGACGACCAGCCCCTACCGCGGAAGGACACACCACCATCGGCCACTCCATCAGCGACGACCAGCCCTTACCGCGGAAGGTCCACACCACCACCGTCTAATAAATCAGCGACGACCAGCCCCTACCGCGGAAGGACACACCACCACCGTCCACTCCATCAGCGACGACCAGTCTTACCGCGGATGGACCACACCACCATCGGCCACTCCATCAGCGACGACCAGCCCTTACCGTGGTGGACCACACCACCACCGTCCACTCCATCAGCGACGACCAGCCCCTACCGCGGAAGGACCACATCAACACCAAGCAAAGGCAACCATATGCAATCGCTTAAATTACTGCCCGATACATGAAACATTCACATATCGAAAATGCACAAGATTTATAAACATTTAGACCAGCACTTTTAAATAGTAGATATTTTTATGATCAATTGGCGCCATTTATGTTTTGGCATCTAAATGACCATCTGCTGGGTCACAGAAGGAAGTCCTCACTTAATGCCGTCCTAGGCGTGGACGGACTATACACAACGATCATATTGCGAAATACATTTAGTTGTTCTGTGAAGAACTTAAAATCGTCAACTGAAATTAATAAAATTATAAAGCGTTTGTAGCGCTTTTCATCGGTATGTTGGAAAACTCATGTATCACTACATAGCGTAAAAGTTCACTGTAATGGTCGTAAGTCAGAATGACTGAGTAGTTAGTGCGACAGATTCCCGGCGGACGTAGTCTTGCGCCCGGCGAAGTCAAATATTTTAATTATTTGTTTTTCTTTATATAATAAAATATTTATTTTGGTAAGTCCAGTTGCTTTAGTTTTTGCAGTTAATATATTAAATGACAATTTTCAAAAGACAGTTACGTCATTAATGACTTTTTCCAATATTAATACGAACATCTGTGAACACGTCCCTTTAATGTGGCATGACACAACTGAAGGTAACTACTGTACCTTGTGTTCGATGTTATTAGTGTTTACTATGGCGTACCGTTTTTAGTCAAAAGTACATATACGCACGCAAGCTGAATATAGACGTAACTGTTGTTACAAAATTGTAACCGCAGTGACAATTTTATAACTGCAGTCATAAATTTATAACTGTTGTTATATTTACAAATATACCTGCGGGTAGCTCAGGACCGGTTACCAGGGTAAATAAATGTTACTCGTACCAGTTCTAGCGTAGATGTTAATCGCGAGTGTTACCTCAATGTTAAATTATCAGAATAATAACAGTAGTATGGTGGCATACTTATGCATAAGACAACCAGATAATTTTTATGAACATTAAAAATTTGCTAGAAAACTTGAAAAACTTTCGCAAAACATTCGGAAAAACGCTAAATGGTTATGAAGAATATGAAGAAAAAAGTTTAATAATTGCTCCCTACTGCGTCAGATAATCTGATTTGTTTTTGCGACATTAGAGAGTATTACTGATCGCGGAAACGTAACATTTTCATGAAACGTCAAACAGTAGGCTTTACGCCCACGAGTACACATGGTTTAGAACAACATGCACAGTAAACTTAATATGATCAAAGACGTAGAGGTCTGTACATAAGACATATTTATTTGCAACACGAGATATAATAATTTTTGTTATAGCTAAACAAAATATATATATATTTTTTTATAGGAATTAAAAAGTAATAAAAACATATTACACTTAACATTGATATTTGTGTTAAACAGCACCGTCAGGTCCCTTTCACGTTAACTTGTTACATTGCTTTTTAACTTGTCCCTTGAGTAGCATTTTGTTAAAAAGTTATCTGCACATGTTATGCGGAAGTTAGGAAATGCGCAAGTCTATATTTTTGAAGGATTTTTCTAAAACATGATTGTTTTATTAAAACTATATTATTTTGATTGTAGAGCTTATTTCAATTAAATTATAAACTATTATGAAGATAAATACAAAGCAATTAAACATAAAGATCTTTTGGTCTGCCTTGTTTTTGTTTCTGAGTATAAGACACCATTTATATGTAGTTAAGAAAAACGACTTATTCAGCTAATTTCAGAAGCTTCATCATGCTGAAGTATGATTCCTTTATGTAATTAAATAACTTTCAAATCAATTGATTAATGCACATATGTATTATTTTTTATTCTTACAAATCTTGAAATCAATTTAATTTTATCTGTTTTAAGGCCTAGTTTAAGGAATGCCTGACCTCTCCATGGGCATTAAACTCAGTGTATTGGTCCACCATAAAACATCTTATCATTATCTGCAACCTTTTCACCAGCTGACTGAGTAATGGCTAAGTGCACTGTTTCAATTGCAGTATTGATCTCAGCTAATAAGAGTCGCCATACTGTGTCCAAACTGTGACCACAGCAGGGTGCAAATACACAGGAGTATAATACCCCAGATTTGGTGGAGGAGTTAGCTGATAAGGGTCGCCATACTGTGTCCACACCGTGACCACAGCAGGGTGCAAATACACAGGAGTACAATACCCCAGATTTGGTGGAGGAGTCACATAAAGAAGAATTAGGCTTTTAAGAACGATTCTTTAACTATCAGTATCTTATCTGTTTGCCTAGGGACTATATTTTATAATCGCCGATGCGGCATAGAGGATTATTGGGCGGTTATTCTTCCATATGAAGTATTATTTTTCCAATAACAGGGCTTTTTTAACAGGGCTTTTTTCGGCGTAGCTTTCTAAGATCACTTATGACTTAGATTTCTTGCGATAATTTTATGCAGCAGAAAAACTGAATGCCAATAGAATTGGGCAAATTTTCTAATTTTAGGGAATGCAAACTTACAACAATGGTTTGATGTCTACCAATAACTGTTATATTTTTGGGGATTAAACTTTACATAATTGTTTACATAAGCGGTTAAAATAAAGTTATAAACATATCTTCGACACACACTCAAGAACTGAACATAGTTATGAACAATTTTACTCATTGTACGTCATGAACAGAATGTAATATTCATTCACATAATGAAATAATTATTTTGTTTAGCCTACATTAGCGGCACGCTCTATAAATAGCAATTACAATGATCCCATTGGTTGACCGATATCTGTGCTCTGAAACGTACGTAGATATTAATTCGGCGAAGATTGGTATGAAGTGGTTTATTATAGCATATTCAACACACTCCAGAGAAGGGTGCATCATTTTAAAAATAGCGCGCAGTATAGCTGTGCTAATAAACATTCATCAATTAGCGTCCGGAGAATCATAACCCGAGAATTTCAATAGATGGGAAATTTATATTTATAAACTTACTGTGCATGTTATTTTATATTTGAATTGCGGTTGCGTTTTATTAAGAATTATTTATAATTGCACCTTTCTATAAACTTCTCCAGTAGATGTTACTCAATCTCTAAAAAATAGTTAACAAAAGTCTCGTAACATGTCGAAATGCTGTTCAAGTTACTTTACTTCATTTGCGTAGCAAAACTAATGATACTTATAGTATATTATTTAACATAACTATGTACACTCGTCTATTATATAATAATTGTCATTCATTCCAGCAATTATTTTCTGACAATGCTATTTTGTTAAATTTGCCTGACAAATTCATGTAACAGTTATAGTAATGTCAATTACTAGCATTTATGTTATTCATTTATCACCGGTTAAAACATAGAAGGTATAATCGGTTTATTCACGGTACACATATTAATCATGTTTGAGCTTATCTCAAATTAATTTTGGGTCCGATAAGTTTTCTTATGGAGTCCGAAAAATCTACAGTCTGAGAAGTATCCTTAGTGGGAACCAAACAAGCTGGGTTCCGAAAAGTAAGGTAAACGATCATCTTGTCCCTCTTGTATTACGTTTCGGGTTAAAAATGACATCTCACTATTAATTTAAACGCCGATTGTCTTGTTTAAAGACATTTCTTGTTTCTCTCATAGCACTGTTTTATAAAACGCAGATTGGTTTAATGATGATTGTGTCAATGCGCGAACATTGTATTTGCAAGCATTACGCTTATTTAATTCTGATCAAACTAGCGCAAATAGAGCTTTACTAATGGAACGCAAAGCCTCTTATAAAACATTGTACGAAAGAGTAAAATACATGTTACGAAAAAGATGAAAGAAATCGAAAGTCTTAAAAATGTAAACCCAGTGCTCCAGATAAATATTTGTACCGGGCGTAAATGTACGCTTACTTCTGAAAATTTGGGAGTAAATGTACACTATCTCCAGAATTTGTGACGGTAAATGTACACTCTATCTAGGATTTTTGTGGGGAAATTCACATCCAACAATACATAACGATATGATCAGAAGACAAGAGTATTATGACAATAATCCTTTATAATGCAGTCATTTGAATACAATTATGTTACAAGAAAGAATTCTGAACAATATAAGACTTTTACTGCTAACTACTGCACATATCAACTGCACATTCAGGTAGGCAGGCTTGTCAATACTTTTATCTGTTTCTGTCTTCCATACACTAATGTACGCGAACATCGTAAATAATTGAACGTAAATGTACACCAACATTTTTATTTTCTCTGCGTATCTTCCAATTATGTGTGCGTCTGCGCGCGTTATCTGGACCTCTGTGTAAACCCAAGGAACTTTGGAAATATTTTAAAAGTAAATCAAAACAAGATATTGCTGGTATTTCCTTAGATACTTTTAAAGAATATTTTGCTAATTTATTTATTCTACATGTTCTTGTTTAGAAGTACCTAAATGATAATAAGAGGCTTTACGTCATATACGTGGATTTGATGAAACATATTGATTCTATTTACAGAAATGCACTTTGGTTAACATTGTTTAAAACTGGTATTGATGGAAAATTACTAATAATTGTTAAATACATGTTGCAAAAAAGTTAAATCCTGTGTTAAAGCATGCTCCTTGTATTTCGAATACTTCAATTACGCTGTTGGTTTACGCCAAGGGGAGGTGATTTCACCTCTATTGTTTTCATTATTTTTTTAAAGATTCAGAGTTGTATTTGCAAATTGGCATTGAATTGATGCAGGCTAACATATTGATGATACAGTTCTGTTTTTTTGTTGTTTGCCGATGATATGGCTATTAGTGGTAAAACACCTGAAGAAACTCAGAGGCATTTGGATCTTTTGTCTGTTTCAGAGTGGGGCTTTGGTAGCAAATGAAGAGTGGACCTATAATAGCCAACCAATTGAAGTTGTCAATGATTTTAATTATCTAGGCACTGTATTTAATTACACAGGGAACTTTTGTAAGAATATCGAACATCTTACACGCAAGGCCTTAAAATCCTTACATGTTTTATTTTGTAAATGCAACTAGTTTGACCTTTCACCCAAAACATTGTGTCATTTCTTCAATGCATCTGTATCACCAATACGTAATTATTAGTGTGAAGTTTGGGGTTACACCAAATCGAAAGAACTTAAACAAATACACCTTAAAATTTTTAACGTTTATTAATAGTAAGAAGTAACACTTGATCAGCACCTGTTAATGGCAAACTGGGCTGGTGTCCTCTTTATGTCCACAGATACTTCCGAGTAATAAAATACTGGCTAATATAGTTTTACGCGTTGTATATAATAAGGCGCTTAAAGACTGTAATTGTGATAAGTCAGATTGGGTAACTAATGTCAATAAACGCCTAAATGGATTCTCCTATGTGTTTGAAAATTACAACTCTGTCAATAAAAATGCATTCCTCTCTGAATTTAAAAACTGAGTCATAGACTGTTTTAAACAAGATTGGTTACATTCAATTCAAAGTCCAGTATAAGTAGAAAGAATTTAAACTATCATTTGAATATGAAAAATATTTAGAGCTCTAAGATTTTATGTATGTAGGCTAAGAATGTCCGTGCATCCTTGACATATTCAAACGGGTAGATTTAGTCGTAATCGCATTGCCAATGAAGAATGATATTGTATCTGTTGTAATTCACGTGAAATTGAAGACGAATATCATTTTCTTTTAATTTGTCTTTGTTATAAGGATATAAGAAAAAACAATATTTAAAATCTCAATATTTCACGCGGCCATCAGTATATAAATGTTTATACCTTATGAAACATGTAACAAAGAAGAACCTATAAAGCTGTCTCTTTTTGTCAAAGAAGCTCTTCTAGTTAGAAAGTCCATTTTGAATGTTGTTTCATGAAACACGTTCGAACATAATCCACAGAAAATGTTCTGTTCAATGTTTGCTATGCTTTATAAATACGATACTTCTAGTAGTTCATCCTTACGATACAGTCTATGAGTTAATGATTTTATAAAGAGTATGTGTATACCAATATAACGGTTTTCCGCGAAACATGCTGCTTACTGTTTGTATGCTTCTATTAATATTACCAATATTACGCCAATGTAATAGTTATGTATGATGTACATTAAGTTACACGCGACTGTTTCTAAACACAAGCATTTATTATGTTTGTAATCTATGTACAATAGTTTTAATGATTGTATGATCACTACCATTTTCACATGACCTTTTATATATGCTATATATTTATGGTGAAGATAGACGACGCACTGTGTGCAAGTCGTAATAAAATATCTGTTCTATTCTGTTCTGTTATTTTGATAATATTTAATTCCAACGTGAGCTGTAAGCGTTGTTTTAAATAAAGGTGAGCAGACACTTTCAATGACACAACATTTACATATATTGTTTAACGATTAAAAATTTGCGTAATTAGCACGTGACTATATAAACATACTTTTTATTGTTACCCCATGTATATGGATGTGAAAACCTTGCACACCCATTATTTCTTGTTTTTTTTTTAAACACTATCACTAAACGATGATTCGCTTTTGTAAGCGGCCGTAAAAATTGTACTACGCAATGGATGGGGGTAAATTAGGATCAAGGATTTCAAACTGATCAATAAATTTAAACAGAGATGGCGTACACATAACAAGATCTATAACACAACATCCTCTACTGGTTACATCAGTGATTTTCCTACTTTACTATGTAGCCATACTCGTCCATTTAAACATTTTAAACCAGTCATCTTACAAAACTGGAGTAATCAATAACCATTCTCAATTTAACAATTCTGTCTTGACTAACTCTTGGTAAAAACAAAGCATCGGGTAAAAATCAAAACGTAACAAATCACCACATTCGATATAATCTGGTTCAACATCAATTCTTGAGTTAAAATCACCACATACAGATAGCTACATTTTTTTTTATACAAGTACTTTCAAAACATTTCAACATAAATTATATCAAATATACCGTATTAGCACAACGTTTCTCTACTAGTGATATAATATAATATAATATAATATAATATAATATAATATAATATAATATAATATAATATAATATAATATAATATAATATAATATAATATAATATAATATAATAATATAATATAATATAATGAAATGTACAAAAAAAACGTTATCATAAAAACATAGTTTTATGAACAATTGGCAATTTTTCTTAAATTTTTAAAAATTCCACAAAAACCGATTATCTAATGTAGAAAAGTGCCACCATAGAATAGTCGTCTAGATTTCACTTACCAAGCTGGTCACGCCACAACCCAGCAGAAACGCTTTAGCCCTGCGTTCTTCATTGTTCAGATAATATTGAAACCGTTGTTGTTATTTTCTATATAAAATACAAAATTGAATTCCCTGTAATATATATAAGTGGAATTGTTGACGCCACACAGATATGGTGGTATGATTGTAATAAGGGCAGCAATTCTATTCCAATATATTGTATTGTATTATATTGAATTGTATTGTGTTGTATTGCAATGTGCGTTTTCCATGCTGTATTGCAATACAATATCTGTCGTTACAATTTATTTCCTCTTCTTCCATACTTTAATAATCCATTATAAATACAAAAAATATACTAACATGCACTCCATATTATAATTGTTACATAAAAAGGGGATTTGACCCTGTGTAAAGTAGATATGTTGATCTTCCTTGAGAAATGCATGTAATGACAAAGTGTGGTATGTTATTTATGGTGAGTTCGAACCCCAGCCCGGCCACATAACTTGATGTGGGGATTGGTCATGAAATTATTTCTACGGCCATTCTCCCCCTACCTCTGATTCAAGAAGGGCAGTTGTCATTTACTGGCAGAAGTATGTGCACTAAGTACTGGTAAACCGCTTAGATCGGCTAAGCTTGCCCAGGAAAAGTGTGAGTAGGTTAAGTGATATGACTGAAATACTGTTAAAAATGGTGAAAAATCCAAACAAACGAACGGTGCCTGACTGCCACGTTAGATGACGTCAACCTCACGGTTATTCCAGCATCAAGCTAATCAAATTCACTTAAAGGGACCTGTTCACAGAATGGCAAATTGACAGTTTTCAAAAAGTGTGACCAAAAAGAAATTATACATCATGCACAAATAAGCGAAATAACACTAATGACAAAGAAATATATTGGAAATATCATTTTGATTATGGATAATCATCAATCGAAATTGTAAAGCGTTTGTAACGCCCTTCATCGGTATTTTGGAAAACATGCGTATCACTTGGCGTTAAAAATACACAACCAAATTTGTTATAGTCTCAATGGCCGAGTTGTAAGCGCATGAGATTTTTTTAATCTCAAAGGTCCTGGGTTCGAGTCCCGGCGAATGCAAAACTTTAAATTTAACCTTTTTTCTTTATATAATATTTGTTTTAGATTTTTCCAGATGTTTTAGTTTTTTCAGTAAAGACATTTAATGATACTTTTCAAAAAATATGAAACATCTGTCTCTTTAATGTAATATTGTCCATAGTGCACTTTTCGTTGTTTTAAATGGGAGTATTTTATTTTCTTCCAAAACTAGATCCGACTAAATATTTTAGAATCAGCTATTTCATTTGGTTCTCAAGTACTACTGTAAAAGCAACAACTCACGTGCTTGGCTTCCAACTGCATAACACATAAACCAGTTCAGCTAAAACCTTAAACTAAAATTTTAAATAAGTATAATTTCATTACACACGTTTTTATCAATATATATATTATATCAAAGATTGACAATAAATTATGACAAATTATAATAAAATAAGTTATTTATTTTTAATAAACATACTGGTATATCCTAAGTAGTCCTGTGTCCTTAACACCCCTTTGTCCTAATTGTAATGGCCGTTAGCTTAATTTTCTTTTACATGTTTGATCAGCTGGACGCAGGTAATTGTAACAAATCTACATTGATATATACAACGAACAATACAATAAACACCACGATGACCATTAAATCCACTGTAATGTACAGGTCTGTATGTTTAACATATTCATTGAAAATAACACAATGCTGTCTTTAGAAATACCTTAATGGCGTGCTGTGATTTTCGTAAGTAAGTGAACACGTTTGGGATATACAATCCTACAATAGCAAGTCTTGGTGTTGTTAGCGAATACGGATAATGTGGCCTTTCTGTACGTATGCGATTTACCGGACTGGACACGTTTATTCTATTGTATTCGCTTTTTTGTAACAGTTCCGTTCAACATTGAAATTGTTAGGCAGTATTGCATCGTTGACGAACAGTTCCTACAACACAGAATTTATTTAAGAAACAATTTTCGATTTATAATAAACAACGATTTGGAGTTCTGATGCGTAGGAATTAAACTACAACGACAGAACAGAACGACAAGGAGTTGGTACTTGGCCGAACAACAACAATACATCGAATATTATTTCGATTCTAACATGATTTGACACATTTTGCAATTGTAATTGAAACTACCTTTTATATACTCCGCTCAGAATCGGAACTTCTTTTTGCGTTGTTTCTGGGTAGTTTAACAACAACACTGATGTTCTTTGTCTATAGAAAAATTAGCGAGTATCATGTTAGAATTGATCAACTTTAGTAGAAGACTCCCCAAGGGACATTTCTGTGAAGTTTCATCAAAGTCGACTTTCCGTTTCAAGATGTTGTTTCAAGGAAATGTTTACGGACACACGGATGGGCGCACACACGCACGACGGACGAACCGCCATGGCATAAGCTTGCTGGCCTTCGTCCAGCAAAGCTAAATAAATACTCGTATTAAAATTCCAAGTCCTTTCTTTTAGGCAAGTGACCAAATGCCACAGCATTCGACATGGAATAAGCGAAATACTAGTAGACAAAAGATAAAATGCAATTAAAGATGGGTTTAAGACAAAACCAATCTGGCTATGCAATTTACCTGTAGAAAGCTTTTGGCTTTAACCCATCATAATGATTGAAATTGTTAAAATTCCTTAACGAATTATTAAATATATTTGCTTATTAGTGTCACGGCATGAACTTAAGGGGATAAGTTGTGTGGCGACCCGGGTAGCTCAGTCGGGAGAGCACTTGCCCTGTAAGCGAGGGGTCCGGGTTCGAGTTCCGGACTAGCCGCACAATTTTCTCACCCTGTGACATTTGGCGCCCAACGTGGGACCGTGACGTTACAGGGTTTACTCTCCGAGGGCCCGTGGTAATTATAAAACTCCCTGAATTCGAGGACGAATTCATATTCGAGCGAGGGTGTATGTCACGGCATGAACTTGATCACTTAAACGGAGAAGTTGTGTGGCGGCCCGGGTAGCTCAATCGGGAGAGCACTTGCCCTGTAAGCGAAGGGTCCCGGGTTCGAGTCCCGGACTGGCCGCACAATTTTCCTCACAATTTTCTCATCCTGTGACATTAGCATACCTACAGATGGGCAAAAAGATAATCACATTCATACAATAATCCAAAAGTGCAGTCGAATTATGAACAACGTTTTACATCCAGATATATTGTGTATTATTACCAATGAAATTGAAATGGTTGGGTAGACAAGTGTATATACCAGAACAATTTAAAAACAAAACTCGACCTAGTATCGTGATCTTGATTAAAAGGCGTATTGTTTCGAGCAAGAATAGTATCCGTATAGCGGTAATTGTATTCTAAAATCGATATTTTATACAAAGATGCAATCAGATTTACTGATTACGTAACGATATTCTTTTTACGATATATGTATGTACACCCAAACTCCTCGCAGTGGTTGTTTCCCCCTTGGTCTTCTACAATAACCACTGACACCACGATATTCTGGATTACCTGCCCCTGCCACGTTAATGGATCAGGAACAAACGACTAATCGCGGGACAACATCAACCTTTCACTGGTGTGTTCAGAAATATAAGTTTATGAATGAACGTTTATAAATCAGGTGTCCACTTGACGACCACAAAGACTTTGAGTAGATAGAGTTAAATATATTTTAATAGGCTTTGTGCTTGCACCAGTGTATATTGGTTTACTGGACACTAAAGTAATTGAATAGTGTTTCGGATAACTCCAGCCACTGAAATTTCGGATGAAATTTCTGACAATAATGTATGTCGGTATATTAAAGCTTACCAAATAGTATTTTAGTTTTCAGATGTTTAAACACACCTTACATGTTTAAATGTTAAAATATCGTTAATTATGATTAAATTGTTGTAATTTATGTTAGTAAAGTTTGGCATAATACATGGCATAATACATTATTAACAGAAAAGTTCAAACATACATTGACATAAAACTTTTATACTAATATATAATTTTTCGTTATTTTTGTTTTTCAGATGGACCATGAACGTGATCATCGGCCTGGTTTCCAACACATCGGAACAGAACAGACCAGGAACTCACCGTTCATATGCCGCTAATATTCTGGATTACCTGCACCTATCACTCCATTAATTGGTCAGGCACAAGCGGGCTGTGATAAAAGACTGTTAACTATCCATACATATAGCATTATTTTACTGCATTGTTTATTTAGATCGGATCTGACAGTCTGCTTTTTTACTTAAACAGATTGATCTGATAAAGACCTTTCGAATGCCGAATTGTTCTGTAATATAAGTATGTGCAGTCAACAATCTGTTAAATTATAGAAGAATTGTAAACAGTAGCGCACAGTATCATGTTTAGTAACAAAACAAAACGAGCTAGCGCTGCGATAAAGATGTGAAAAGCAGTGTAGCATCACTGGAGCTTAGGCAATTATCCAAAAATGTATTTACAAAACTGGAAATATTAAATGGACTATAAGAATGCCTTTTAGCACTTAACGTATTGTGGAGACATTATAATACAGTGTTTGTTGTTGTACTGTATAAGAATATTTGTTACCTTCATTTGATTGATTTGAATACAGTTCATTCGTATGTGTATACAGAATTACAAGCATTACAAGCATGGTGTATTATTTTGTTGTTGAAAAAGTGATATTTCCACTTTGTTGGGGGTAAAATTTTGCAGCAGAATGTACCCTATGACTTTTCATGTTTATGTTGTCTATTTATCTTTTCAATGCAAAAATGTAACATACTTACATCGGAAAAACATACACGGTAAAATATAAGAATATTGGCCTTTTCGTATACATTACCATATTACTTTTTATTTGTTAAGCTATGCAATACAATACATTGAAAATTTTCAAGCATAAATTATCAATTCCATTGTTTGTATTTTTAAAACGAGCTATAAACCGAGTGAAAGTCCAAATTTGGAAGTTTTTAGGGGAGACCACTGTGAGGACAGGACATATATATACGGTATGCGACTACTTTATTTGCACCGGATATATAAGTGCGTGGACTAGTACGTGTTACCAAATTTGGCGTTGGACGAGCGTATTTCCTGTCACGTTAACAATGGACATGCGAAATGTAAAGCCATATGATGGAAATCTTCACATTCATATGTCATCAAAATTCCTTTGATTACATTAACATTTACAGCTAAGTTTGTCCCATATACTAGTACTTCTAGAAGTAAACAAGTTTTTGTAATGTAACACTGTCAACATTAAGTAGTTTGCATATACCAGTAGTTAATCGCGCTCCTCGGTCACGTAACTGGTAGGTAATAGATAATTGCGTGTGCCAATTAAGACTAATGAAGCCACAAATTGCAGGACACAGTGGTGGTCAACTTCGTTTTGGAAACTGAGATTGATTATTATCCTTTTGCCGCCCCAATGCATTTGCGCGAAATCAATTAAAATATTTCATAAAAAATAATTATTTGATATTGGACAATTCCGTTGTTGCTCCAATTATTGGGCTGGCACTCACCGCCCATGCTGCACCAGCCGCGACGCCACTACAAACGTGTCATGAAATAGAGAACACAGAAATACCGACAGTGTATACACAATTACAACGCATTTGTAGTTAGTGTTAGGCTTGTGTACCGAGTATTTATATATTTGATGCGAGAGCATGCAAATGGTCTTTCCAACGACAATGCGATTCCAGAACGATATCATTTGAATTTTAATATTAATGCTTATCGGATTGCGACCTAATTATCCGTATAGGAAATCTGTGGGTGTTGATCGGCGGCCCTTTGTTTTTCTCTGTAAAAAATTGTTGTGTACCTTTCAATTTTATCTAGAATTTTCAAAGCCGAAAATTTTGGAACCTTCTGTTTGCATTGGTAAGACTGCGTGGTCAAAAGGTTTTAAGTTATAAGTAAACCAGCATTATTAGCTCTTGCTAAAAGAAGATACATTGCTTTTGACGATTGTTCGGATACGTGTTTCCGCGCTCTGGAAAAAGATCCATTGATAGAAAATGTTGCACCTAAATGATGACATGTATTTGTTATTTCTAGTATATGTATGCCACATTTAAACTTCAAGTTCCCGAGTTGCTTTGTGCCAAACATAATAACATTTGTTTTGTTCAAGTTAACATTTAGATGCCTGTCTTGGCTATATTTGTCACATATGCCAAGGCTTTTCGGAAAGTCGTCGGCGGAGTTTGATACTATACCGGTGTCTTCTGCTTAGAGCAAGAGTAGAAGCTTAACCCACGTATCTGGGTCGTTAGTTAAACACCGATAGACACATTTGATTGTAGGTTAGTTGCTAGGGGAAACAGTGGAAAAAGTACACGAGACAGGTATCGCCTCGTCGTACACCGATTTTTGATAAGAACAACGTGGACTATGTGCCATTGAAGAAGACACGCGACTTGATGTTTTGGTACATATTATTTACTGATAAGAAGTCTCCTTTAGTGGATGTATGCAATAGTTTGTGCCAGAGACAAGATTTCCAGACTGACAAGATCTCCAGACTATCAAAAACTTGTGGCGAGTCAATAAATGCACAAAATAGGTTCTGTATGCGTTTCTTAAGTAGTTCGATAAGTGAATAAAGGCTGAATATAAGGCCTTAACAAGAATAGCCCTTGCGAACACCAGCTTGGTTTTCGTGAAGTAAAAAATTCTTCCCTACGAAATGAGTAAAATATGATTTAGTAAAGAGATACAAAGCTTACCATACAACTTAGAATTGTAATTGGTCTGTAATTACCAGGTTCTGTGGGATCTCCTTTGCTTCTGGTTTAATAATACATTCGAGCCATGTCGCGGGGATTATACCTGTGTCTAGTAAACAGTAATTTTTTTTGAATGTAAAATAAAATGTCCTTTATAGACGTAAGGATGTATCTTCAGTAATTTTAGCGTTTAAAAAACATTTGTATTGGGTGTTGGGGGGGTAGGGGGGTGGGGTTGGTAAATTCCCTTTCATTATCACATTTATTCTCGACATTATTTGTGTTGATTTCTTTGAAATGTTCACATAAGGATTCTTAAGAGGGAATGCTGGTCTCTGGTGTTTTAGGCTTAAGACTGTTAAAGAACCGCAAGTACTATTTTGGATTTTGGTCACTTAGAGTTTTAGTTTAGTACTTGAATATTATTTATTCTTTAAATGTAGTAATTTATTGTGTGTTTTTAATTTTTACTAGCGTTTTGTACCTTTTCTTTAGCTTTGTTAGTTTTATTAATTGTGAAATCGGTTTTCGCGTCGTAAAAAAATTGACGAGCTTAATGGCATTCTGGTCCAATCCATGGTTTACTTTTTGGGTATACTTTTGCAATATTATGACATTCATTTGCAGTGTCGTCGAGAATGTAATTATTTGTCCAAAATATTTTTTTTATTAAATATTTTTTATAGTCTAAAGTATCTTGCGAATGAGGGTATTTGTTTAAATTAGACGTTACGGTTTTATACCGTTGCATATTTAATTATTAGTAAATTCGGATGCTTGTTCAGGACGCCACATTTTTCGGCATGTTCTATCTGATTTTTACAAACATATGTTATTTAATTTATTGCTAATTTTTAGATTCTAAGACAGGGCACACAATCTATGACAGATATGTTGGAGTGTACTATGTCGCATTGATGCCGACTTTCCGACTCGGATGTAGATGGGTCGTCGTCTAGTGGGAGAAGACCTAAATGAACCGTTTTTAGCTCACCTTAGCACAACGTGCTCATGGTAAGCTTTTAGGACCGCCTTTTGTCCGTCGTCCGTCGTGATTCGTGCGTCTTGTGGAAGCATTTTCATTCAAAGAACATCTCCTCCTAAAACGCTGGGCAGATTTTCACCAAACTTCACAGGAATGATCCTTGGTTGACCCGCTCTCAAAATTGTTCAAATCGTTCCGGTCCGCTGCATTTGTAGGTCACCAGAGCTAAAAAGAGATTTAAATATTGAAAACGTTAAAAATCTTCTTCTCTGAAACCTTTAGGGTTGGAGCTTTCATATTCGATATGTGACATCCTCTAGTGGTCCTCTACAAAGTTTTCCAAATTATTCCCCTGGGATCAAAACTGGCCACGCTCTGGGGGTCACATGGTTTATATAGACTTAAATAGCAAAATGACTTTAAAAAAACATTTCTCTGAAACAGCAAGACCCAAAGGTTTCATGTTTGGTATGTAACATTGTATAGTGGTCCTCTACAAAGATTGTTCAAATGATGCCCCTTAGGTCAAATCTGGCCACGCCCCGGGGGTCACATAGTTTATATAGACTTAAATAGCAAAATGACTTTAAAAATCTTCTCCTCTGAAACCGTAAGGCCCAGTGGTTTTATATTTGGTGTGTAACATTGTATAGTGGTCCTCTAGAAAGATTGTTCAAATGATGCCCCCGGTGTCAAAACTGGCCGCGCCCCAGGTGTCACATTTTTATATAGAATCTAATATCAAAATGACTTAACAAATCCTCTCTGAAACCGCAAGGCCCAGTTGTTTTATATTTGGTATGTAACAGTGTATAGTGGTCCTCTACAAAGATTGTTAAAACTGGCCACGCCCTGGGGGTCATATTGTTTTAATTGACTTATTTGGCAAATTGGCTTTAAAGATCTTTTCCTCGGAAACCACAAGGCGAAGAGGCTTCATATTTTACATGAAACATTGTATAGTGGTGCTCAACAAAGATTGTTTAAATTATGTCCCTGGGGGTAAAAGAAGCCATGCCCCGGGGTCACATAGATTTTATAGACTTATATATGAAAAGTCGGCTTTAAAAATCTCCTCTAAAACCGCAAGGTCCTCTAAAACTATTGTTCAAATATTTCTCAGGTGTAGAAAGTGGCCACACCCTGGGGGTCACATGGTTTATATAGACTTTAAAAATTGGCCGTCTTAATTGTTATAAGCCTTAAACTCAGGTGAACGACCTAGGTCCATCTTGGCCCTCTTGTTAAAATGTTTTCGTCGCCCTCCGGTTGAATGAGATATACTGGAACTGATTGATCAGACTTGTCGATCACGATATATGTATGTTCTTCAAATATGTAAGTATTAGAACATGTTCTGGGTTCCTTTTAACCCATAATTACGAAGGAGAAGTCTGTTTCCGATGTGTATTGCTGTTTCTCACACGTTGTTTTGCCTTTCGTCCACGTTCAAGCGTCACTCGGCTCGAAGTTTTATAGACATCATCTAAGCGTCGCTGAAATTCTTTAATAAATGTGGAAGGTGCTGATCTCCAGACACTCTGGTATTTCAAACCCAGCGGAAGACGAGGTGCTCGACCAAACACGAGTTCGTATAATGTGTAACCAGTTTACTCATTTCAGGTCAGACTTCCAGCCTGATTTTTGTTACAGTTCAGCATTCTCAACAACAGTTTACCATTAAATCGTTCGCATGAGGCATTGCCTTTTAAAGTTAGGCGAGGTTTTCTAATGTCCGCGATTCTACATAGCCAACTTATCACGCGTGACTTCCTGTCTTGCACGACGATGATCTGAAAATGATCTGAAAATTAAACCATATGACGTTATGACTTTAAATCTTATTAAAAAGAAGAGATGTTGTTGATATTTGTTTTTCTTTTATTTTATCGTGCATTGCAATTCTGCTTCTCTGGTTACGCAACCTTTAAGTAATATAATGGTAATTAAATTGAATAAGTATTCAATGCGTAATTAAATGGATATTAAATTTAAATAGTATTCTCTTTACCTATTTATTAATTTGATTGCGATGCTATGAGGTTAATCTGTATTTAAATTTTATATATTATTAATAATGCTAGGCCAAGTGTGAGGTTTGGGCGCCCGTAAAGCGGTTTAAACACGAATTGACCGTGCCAGGGTGGAGATTCACTGTGTTTATATTTATAAAGAAATTCTGCCCGTGATCGCTATGCAACTTTTTGGGAAAACCGTAATGGACAAAATAATGCTGTGGTGCGAGCGGTTTGGTTATGAGTCGGAATCGCTTAGGCATATCTTGTAAAATACGTAATCAGTTATTGCGAAAAATGTTTTCTTAACAGTGTTTTGAAGCTACTGAAGAAAAAAATCAATGCACACCAATTGCAATGGGGCCGTCGAGGCTATGTCGGTCAGACCGCTGGCAACACAAACGACAGTTTTACTTTGAAAACATCACATTCACGGAATCAGTTGATAATGTCGGAATTTATCACAGGCCAATAGAATCGTTCTTTTAAACAACGACATTGTCTACCTATAGCAGCATGCAAGGCTTTCAATAATCGTACCGTGGCTGATTCGTGCAAGACTACTTGTTCAACAGTCTGATCACGCAACTGACTTGTTTGTAAAATAATCCCGTCATCTATATGGAGATTCTTGATCCATATAACATACTTTGTAAATCCCAGAGGAATTTCACGGACATTTCTCTAATCAGGTTTCCAGTTCATAACGAGAAGGGTCTTTATCTGTGAAATGATAGGGTCAGCATTTTTACCGTTTAAATAGTCATCGAATTTCAGCACTACCGGTGGGTAACAGGTATTGTTTTCAATGGTCTGAGGTATTACAGGAGTTGTCACCAGGACAGCCCGTACGAGTATAACGTCCCGATCAAGCCTCGATAGGCCATCGGCCTCCACATTTAATTACTAGACCTGCTATGAATATTGAAATCGTAGTTGGCTAACTCGGCGACCCACATTTGCATCTAATTTGGCTGAGCTTTGCACATATGTGATTCTATTGTTTTCAGTAAATATATCGAACAGAAACCATACAAGCAATCATTGGTTTTGTCTGTAATTGCCAATTAAAGAGCTAGAAATTCCAGCTAACTTGAATCTTAATTCCCATCAGATGTCTTCAAACTGCGGCCCGCGAAAGCAACCCCTAGTGCTCTTCCGACGCGGCAATGCTCTTGATACAATACTGCACCAAGACCTTGTGACGATGCGTATGTATGCAAAAAAAAACGGCATCGAATAGTTCGCATATGCAAGTACAGGGGCAGACGATACCTTTGGAAAAAGCGTATCGGTGGCAAGCTGTTGCGCTTCACTCCCGTTGAAGTGAGCCGCTTTGTTCTAAGTGTGTGTGTTGCCTATTAAGAGGACTGTTTTAACTACTGTACTACCTCAGAAAAAGCATCACTATACACGATAATGTCATAAAGGTATATAAGGCATTAATTGAGATTTAATTTACCAATGCAACGCTTCAATCGCTGGAAGGTTGCCGGGGCATTAAAGAGCCCGAAATGACATTTAATACACCAAAGAGGCATACACTGCTAACTTGCAATGCAGTTTCCTCTTTGTCGTCCTCCGCCATCTCCACTTGCCAGTATCTTGACAAGTCGAGTTTGGTAAGGAGGTGGATAGTGTCATAGAGGAATAGCATATGCGTCCTTGCGTGTGTACGGCTATATTTGGCTTTCTGTAATCAATACAGAAACGAATAGTGCCGTCCTTTTTGTCACTACAACGACATTTGATGAGTCGGGGCTAGACGATGGGCAATTGGCACAAATGTCTAAGATTCCCTGGACATCGTTTATAAGACCAGGCAGCACCCGATTATATGGTTCTTTAAACGGTTCGTTATTATTGAGCTTTATACTGTGGCGGATACGATCGGTGCTTTCGAGATCTAGAGAGCCCTGTGAGAAAACATCTATAATCTCAAACAACATGCCCTTTAGCTGTTCCTGTTGCTGGTTGTAATTCGCAAAGGACAGTTTTGGAAAAAAAATTAATTGCAAGTTTTATAGGAACTATGGCAGTGCTTCCACTGTTGTGCGATCGGACCACGCGTGGGCACACGCATATTCTACTCGACGCCGTATCATACGGTTCAGTAACAGCAAGGCTAATAGGACCGGAAATGGTCATTTAACGGTGGTAATTCTACGATCATTTTGTTCGTAGAAACCTCAGTTCATTTTGATAGAGAAGAAGCCATTACAGCTGCATTCCATTTTTCTTATGGGTATGAGCGAATATATCGTATTACATTGGTACCGATGATAACTGATACACTGATATGTACTCGGTGTTGGACTGTTCACTACAACCAATACGGGTACATGACATGATTCTTCGACAATAAAAAATAGCACGAAAATATATGAATAAGTCCCTTTCAACTGAGTTGACATTTTTTGAACTTTTTAACATTGTTATCCAAATGCATAGGTTACAGTTAAGACACAGGTCATATGACCGTGACGTCATGATTCAGAAAATCTGTGGATTCGTTCACGTTCGAAAGCAACATGGCGGAAATGCGTGCAATGGTGGAGGGCTATGGCATAGACTGGCGCTAACTATACTAGGTCCCACAGAGCGTGTGTACACATGCCGGGGCGATATACAGTGGATTACTCAGACAATCACGTGACACGCATGCACATTTAATTGTCCATACGCGAGATTTTGAAACATAGCACACTCATTCATCATAAATAGAATAGAAAGTCATTTATAGTGCGAAAGTATTAACCTGACACTCATGAACAGTCCGTATGCAATTCGAGATATATATGTATATATATATATATACCACGACAAGTATCGAGCGTAGCATAGGCAATACTACAATGTAAATTGATATCGTATTGGTTTAGATATCGTAAAGCGTGTATGTTGTAGTGGAACAGATACCGCGCTTGCGATGCGAAGGTTTGAGTAGGAGTCTCGGCATTTTTATTTTTGAAACACACTTTATTTTACACATTATGTTGCGGGTAAGTGCCCACGTTTTTCACGGTTTATCCATTGGGCGTGTGATTGTAATTGAAACATTGGTAAATGTACTATAGAATTAATTAAAAATGATACTAACACAATAAAATGTTCTACATTTTTAATTAATATCTCACGATCTGCATATTTTAAGAATAACTCGTAACATTTTACAAAATGTCGCTGTCAGACGGAATTGAAGTCTGTTCAATTGCGTGGGGCGTTATCACTTATACCACACGACCATTAAATACCACTCTCGCTACCCCGTATTTAAATCTATATCAACATAAATTCCAATAACAAAAAACAATCGTCCAAAACAACGCAAACAACCGAACACACTTACGGTTTGTCACGAAGATTAATGAGTGTCAGGTTAATAATTTCGCACTATACCAAATTTTTTCAATGATTAGCAAGCTCGGTTCATTCCACAATAAATTTTAACCGTTATACATAACACTAATTGAAGCCGATAAGGCAACCCGCCAAATTTTTCAACATCTATCATTATCCGGTATAAGATGTCATTACCATTTGGCATGATATTTAAAAGGGCGTACAAACTTAGGAATTTATTGGAAAAACTAAATGGTTGACCTCCAGTTTGCTCAGTTGCTCTGGTAAGTTACGCAGTAAGGCATGCAATGTTTGAGGTGCTGGCATTCACAAAAAAGTCGTATATTGATGTAAATCACTGAACTGGTGAAAACTGGTGAAATTTGAACCCCAAAATTGGTGGATAATGCATGTTAAAATAATAGTGGAACTGTGTGCATAATTATTTTCCTTATATTTTTGTGAAGCCACGGCCACAACAATAGCGGAGTGATGTTCGGTTTGTCTTCAGGTGTTGATATTATCAGTGTGTGCAAGACGACTCGAACCCAGACCCCACCAGGCCGAGTCCGAATCCCGAGAAACCGTATACTACTATTGTTTGTGTACGTGCAAATATTATGTTATAAAACGAAACATATAGAAATTATCGACCAGGAAACCAATAGAAGTGGCAGAAATTGTTTTGTCGCAAATACAATTAATTAAGAAACAAATGTGTTTCTAAACACTTCAGTACTTGAGTCACGTGCAGATAAAAGGAAATTATGTCTGTTAACGGGATTGATATGTTCAATGTTATTTTATCATTTATTTTTATAAATTCAGCAACAACCTCATCATTTACATCACTAAGACATTAATGTTTACGTGAATATACAATGCATAATGTATATATTAGATATTGATCATGGACGCGGATAAAACAGTCTTTATACATTTTGCATTAATCGCATTGTTTCTCCTAGATGGTAAGTAACATTTTCTTTTTTGCAAATTCTATGCCAGTATATTAGCATGTTCATCATTTAAATAATATTTAATTAAACAGTGAAAATAATGTAAAGAATAAAGACATTAATTTTAAATGGCTCTGTGTCTAGTTAAAATGAACTGTTTGTTAATGTAAGACATGCACATTACACATGTCGAATGATGTAAGTCAAATAGACAGTTCAACGTGTACCAGGGTATCCAGCAGACAGTTTTGCTGGTCGGACTCGACATGCCTTCAGTTAGTCATTTGCCGACATGCTCCAAGGTCGCCGACATGGCTTAATTTTCAAAGCAACCGCCCTTAATCAATTTTTCTAATTACACAGATCTTTACTCGAAAGGCCATAAATGAATGCTGTATCGGCAATGTCGCCTCTGCTCATTTGCAACAGTATGATTGACAAGCCACTGAACAATGCATTCCCATCAACAACGGTCTCATTAGCAACAAGAAATTTCTTTAAAAAAGACAATCGGCGTTTATATTAATATTGAGATATCATTTTTACCTTAAACATAATACAAGAGAGCCAAGATGATCTGTTACGTGGTTTATCGGACCCCAGATTTTTCGGTCCCCATCTATATAAGGAGACTTCTCGGACTCCAGTTTTTTCGGACACCATAAGACAATTATTAATATTTGTACCGTGAATAAACCGATCATACCGCCCTATGTTTTCACCAGTGATACATGAATAACCTAAATAATTAACATTAACATCATTATTATATAAATTGGTCAGCCAAATTTAACATTCAGCGCATTTAAAGTAATGATGACTTCCATTTTTTGATAACACAAACTTAAAATTTCATTAGACGATGGCGATTGAAAATTATATTCCGTTGGGTTTCTGTGTATAATTGGTGTTGAAAATAATGTATAAATACTACGCAAAAGTAGTAAAAGTAACATGAATAACATTTCGACGTATTACGAGACTTATTTTACCACATTTTATTTAGGGTTGATTAACATCTGCTGGAGAAATTGCTAGAAATGTGCAATTCTAATTAATTCTTAAAGGCACACACAAGAATTTTACATGCACATAATGACCTAAAAACTATTTTACATTTTCTTGAAATAAATGGTATTTGACAAGTTTTATTCCACTGTATTGTTTACATTTTGAAAACATTTAGTGTCCTAGTTTCCCCTAAAAGCAATGTAGTTTCGATGCATGATTTTTGCATAAAACCCGTTATTGTGTTCAGTGAAGTATTTCAATTTCGACGGTTGTGTAATAAACCTACTAGTGTGAATTTTATAAAGACATAAATGGATACAACAAATTGTATACAACAACAAATTGAGAAAACATTGGTAATTATAAACAAAGTAACATGTTTTAGTATGCAATTTTGCTTGTTAGTGGTCAGGAACTGACCAAGTGATGTTGAGTTTGTAAATTGTTGAACGTATTCTATATTTCAAACTTCAAATACTGCACAACATGCTTCACAGACGGCCCTCAAAATGACTTTTCCAGTTTATGACAATTGATATTACTGTTAGAAGTACAGTTATTCATGAAAAGCATTTAAACAACGCAAGGATTTTCTTTGTCCACGTTTTTATAATGGGCTTGTCCACGATTTTATTTCGCGCCAAGTGTTTGCCTATGGTCACGTGGAACTCTATGCCGACAGGGATTTCAAATTGAGCTATGCTCGGACACAGTTAAATCTCTGCGCGGATGTTGTTTGTTTAAGTCGCAGTGGCAGTGGTAACTGAAGAGTACCAATGGGTAAGTAACCACTGCGATGAGTTTGCTACCGTGGAAGTAGTAACTGTCAATAGTTCGTTTTCATGAGTATTGATGAGCCACCTGCTGACCAATGAAATTACACATAACATTTAAATATTGTCATTTCTGTCGCACCGCACTGGTTGAAAAGCTTGATAACAAACTTTTACCACCGTCTGTCTGAATTGAAAAGCGCAGCAATGTTTGAACTTTTCTCTAACTCTTTTGATACGGCGCCGTCTCATTGGTTGAATTATCCGCGCAGTCTTTGCTGCGGAACCAATACGATAATTATTAATGCACGTTAATTATCACAAAGGTGATAATGCGTTGACATAACGTAAATGAAAGTCGTTTTTAGCACTATTTCATATTCGTCTGGACAAGTAACCGCCAATTCCTGATATTACGGAGGTAATCTATCACTACGACTGATTGTTGCAGTTTTTCATTTTAACCTGAAGACAAACAAGTCATGTTTTGTAAACTCAATGTCCTTAATATTTAAAATTATTTATGAACAAATACGATCTAAACAAAATGAAAGCAAATGTAAAACAACGATACCATTTTATGATATTCTAGTGGTAGTTACCAATATTCATTATGTATAATATCCAGCTTATCATTGGCTTCTTTATTTTGTTCTTTTTTCCTTATAGAATTCCGAGGTGAAATGTTCCTGGACGTCCCTGAACTACGAGAAGGATTCCCGGGACAGATAACATGTTCGGTCAGCAAGCTGAAACAACATGCACGACTGGAACTGAAGCTTGATAACAAGCTACTTCCGGAAACAGAAAACAAACATATGTCTGACCATGCATCTGGGACATTTACCAGTGTAAAAACTCTGACTGACATTGGCAGAAGCTGGAATAATAAGTCAATTACATGCATGTCTTATATAATGGGGCCCTCTGATCGCTATTTGTACAACGAATTCAGAACCAGAACGGTTATATACAAATGTAAGTTTTATTTGCATATATTTTTATTGTCAAAAATGTGGTAGAAATTTAGAATATGAATTGTCAGGTTCGGTATTTATAGGTATTTCATCTACAATACATACTTAAACATATATACATTGTAATAATAAGTGTCTAAATTTATTAGTTTTCAGGATTTGTTTTCGTTGCTACTTGTGTACTAATTCAATCTTGTTAACCGTTTTCGAAATATAAAAAAGTTAATATTAGTATTAACCCCTAATACAATCCCACCATCTGCATAAAAACACTTATATATTTTGAACTTTAAGATCCACCATCCAGCATAAAAATCATACGCCCAACTGGTCCGATTAACAAAGCACAATGGTATCCGTTGACCATCGAGTGCGTAGCGTCGGACAGTAACGCCGACTGTAACATAGCTTGGGCGTCGGACATTCCCGGTCTAAATTTGAGCAACACGACCAGTTCTGGCCATCGAGATATCGTGTCGAAGCTGTACGTGAACGTTTCACAGGGCGCTTCAGGTCATAACATTACTTGTCGTGTAGAATGTGTGGAGTTTGCAGTTGATATGAGAGAGGACTACATCACCGACTTTCCACGTAAGTATACTATTGTCATCAAATAAAGCCCTAAAGACGTTAGTTACAGCTATATCTGTCAACTATGAATTTTTGCTGCCAATAAAAGTAGCGTTGTGTTATTGCAATATGTTGTTAGTTTAAAAAAAATGCTTTGAAACTTACGAAATCACCTTTTTTTGATCAATTTGGTAATTTAATTATTAAAAAAAGATAATAAAACGTCTATAAATTATATCGAAAATGCTTTTCAACAGCTAGATTATATAACGTAATAAATAACGTCGGCATAGACCTTTTATATTTGTATTGTTGTTTTGGTGGGTATAAGACAGAGGGTATTGAAACTACATGTAAATCCATTTTTTTTCATGATTTGCTTCGATATAACATAAATTGAATTTAAAAAATGCGTTTAGTCATAAACATCTATTAATGCTATTCAGTCAGACAAGCCAATTGAATATATGAATACATTTGAAAGAACTTCAAATCAATACAGTGCAAATATATAAATTACGAATAAAACTGCATTTTTTTCATTTTTTTCAATTGACAAATTTAATTACAATTATGTTAACAAGGTCCACCAACGGTCAAAATTCAAGCAACATTTTTGGGCGGTGCAGAGGGAATTCTTCTGGACTCACTAAAATGTACAGTGAACAGCAATCCGGTTGGCAATATTTCCTGGATAGATACACAGTCTAATGACACCTACATAGAATGTGAGAATTCCACCGTGTGCCTCCTGCAGTTGAATCGGACGAGAGTTGGCTCCTCTATGAATTACACGTGTTTGGCTGTCAACCTGCATGGGCAAGACCAGGAAATATTTATCGCCAAGGACGGTAAAGTATTTGTTACGCAATTTACTCAACGTGTTACGCTTTTATTCCGATTAATATGTTATTCGAAAACTACTGCTAGTAGCTATCAGTTGAATAAGTTCATAACATGAACTAGGCCATATCATGAGACCAAAATTTCACTGCTTTGTAAACAAGAAATAAAATGATAAAGTTTAGTTTAAACCGTATATTTATTATGACAAATTGCCATGATAATGATAAAACCTGAAATAAATTTGTTTACCTTAGAAAATCATTGCTTTGTGTGAAAACTGAAAGTGAGTAGGTGTTTAGCAATACGTGACATCGTTGAACAACATTTAAAAACATTTAAACCACCGCAACTGAGAGCAAAAGTAATTGCAATGTAACATTATAATGTTCAACATATTATTTGATTTCGCAGATGCAGAGAAGACCACAGGAGGTTCAACAAGAACACTGGTATTGATGAACACGTTAATTGCTACAGTAGCAGTGATAGTCGTTTGCTTCGGTTTTGTCATCGGGTGTATAGTCTTCAAACGTAAGTGTGACAGTGTTTATATACATATGTATGATGCTATTATATTTCAATAATTTCATCTAACAGAAAATAGAAAAGTTGGAGGAACGTATTGTATAGATTATAAAACATGTTAGTGTTCAGTCCGAGTTTATAAGATGGCATATACATGTTCTGTGTAAAAGTGCACATTAGCGCCTTTCTTAACTTCATATTCTAGTGCTTCGTTTCAACATATGACCTCAATCGGAAGACGTAATGGAGGTTGGAGGTTGAAATGTAGCACTTAATTTTTTTTTATATGTTGTGAACTGCGAATTTGCGTGATCCTCATTATTCATGTTTATCATTCATATTGCTTGGGCATATCTCAAAATGTATGCAGCCGTGTTCATTATATAGAGGATATTTGTTTAATGCAAATTTTCTTTTTATTTCATGCTTTTGAACGATAAATAGGAAATGCGCGAGATATGCTGAAGCGTAACAAGTTTTGTGTATTATGACGTCATAAATATGACGTCATTATGATTTTCCAAAATTGTCGAGATCACTGTTGTGATGGGAAAATAGTGCCACTCTTACTGCGACGTTGTCGTTTATGTATATTTGTATTGAATTTTATATTGTGTTTTCTGTTGTTTTAAAAGGCCGATGTTTACACTGACGATAAGGGTATTCACATACTTTAAAAAAATAAAAATAAAAACAAAGTTAAAAGTAGTTCCATGTAACCAAGAGTGAAATGATAAAACGTTATAATTTCACTCGTCCTAGAGTGAAATGATCGGATTATCATTCGCTGGTATTCTTCACTCATTCACCGCATATCAAGAAATAAATAGTTATCTTCACTCGTATTGTTTAAAACAATGTGTTCCACATGCTACCGCATTCGTTATCTATTATCATTATCCTTTATTCGCCGATATAATTCCATAAACTACCATGTTCATTGTTCATTACATTAATTCGTATTACACGGACAAAGTCAATATCCTACTGTTTATTGTTCATTATCTTCATTCGTGTTACACTGGCTAAGTCCGTATGCTGCCGTGTTTATTATTCGGTATCTTCAATTGTGTTTCAATGACATATTCCATATACGGCCGTGTTCATTATTCATTATCATTCTTCCTTTTGCGCGGCTTTAAATCCATACACTATCATTTATCATTTGCATTGTTCATCATATTCACCGGTATTATACGGACACAATCCATATGCTGCCGTGTTCATTATTTGGTATAGGTCGGACTCATTGTTAATTATCTTGTTGCTAGGTTTAAAACAGTCCGAGGAGGCTAATCATCCAAACGGAGTGTAAGCTGCATTATTATATTTCAGTGTATGCATTATAACACAATACTGTACTCTTATCCAGCAGTGCAAACTTTGTTTCAAACCATATACGTGTATCTTTCATCGTCATTGTATACGCACTACGGATTTCGTTTCTTGAAAGTCCCATTTTGATATCATAATGTTTACTAATAATGAAATAAAATTGTTTTAAACAATGTTTGAACAATGACAGAAATAAGTAGATGAATAAATAGGAAATATTCCAAACATATGTATAATGGATACGTTAACGACTTAAAAACACAAAAATAAAATATAGCTTCGGTATTACAAAATAGGGCTTTACTTCGTTCTTTGCTACGATACTTCTTAACAGTCACTTATTATCGCATGCGTCATTGCACTCTTTAATTTTGATAATAAGGTTTAACAGACTACATGTATTTTATGTAAATAATTTCAAGTATATTGATTTTATTTTACGGATTTATCGATCAAGCACATTACATTTGAATAACAGTGTACAGCGGTTAGGAAGACATCGGGTAGACAAATAACAAATATAAAACGTTCGAGTATTATGGGTATTTTACATTTTCAAATTGAAAAGTGTTTCTTTGATATTGCAGACGTTCAGGTGTTGCAGCAGACGACCGACCTTCAACTGGTGAATATACTTTTATTTCCGCCCCCAAGGTTGTTTATGCCTTTGATTTGTTTGTTCGCTATTTGGATCAATGAATAATAAGATTTAGTGGTAATCTAGATCACCGTCTGGATCCAGGATTTTAAATGATTCTCCATTATTGGGAGATAGGTCAAATGACCTCACTATGCTGTAAAATCTAATTGAGTTTGTTTAGTTAGATATATGAGGAAAATGAGCTGCCGTGCCAGAGGTCTGCACTCTCATAGTGCTGTCTTGTTAATTCATTTATTCCCCAAACACTATATTCGGGCACTTTGCCACCCGAAATACCAGTATTAAATGGACTTATTCACAGATTTTCAAATTTAAATATATGTCAAAAATGGATACACTTGTTTGATAAATTTCATGTATCGTTGACAAATGTTACAAACGCTTTACAATCTTGCCATTTCAACTGACTTCGTACCTCTGGTAAGCGTTCAAAAACGTTTTTATTTTTGGTGTTATTATATATCTTTTGTGCATCAGTTGCCACATTTATTGCATGATTTACTCTGTACATTGTTTGAATATTACGTTATATTATGGATTGGCAGTGTGATTGAATTCGATATCTGATATCCGCTCTTACAACATCCTAAAACATAAAGGATCGTGCAACTTCTTACCATCCAAATGTTTTCATTTTGGATGGCAATACATAGCCACCATAAACAAATTGTGACTTTTTTATTTGGAGATGCGTTAACTTGTGGTTTTGGTAGCGTTGTGTATTCATTACGTCTTTTACTTATTATTTTTCTCTATGGTTATGAACACAAGTTATAACAGTGCTTAAGTCTTGCGACGATGACACATACCAGTTTGTGTTGCAGGGAATGCGTCAGTACCACGTGAAATAAACGGATCACGTGCCACCGACAACCTCGCTGGCACCGGTGAGACGTCTGAATCACAGGTAACATTCGATTGGACTATTGAATGCAATTCAATTTTAGTTCAATATAGTTATTAAAAAGTACATTTAAATATCACTGCTTTAAAAACAGTGCATAGTAGTTTTGCATGTGGTTATAAAAAAATTACAAGCTAATACAATCCATGCGTTTGCAGAAATATACATTGTTTATGATTATTGTTGTTGCCCTGTTTTGTTGTTGTTGCCGTATTCGCCGTTGTCTTTGTTGTTGTTACATTAGTGTTGTTGTTGACGTACTTGTCGCCGTTGTTGTTGTGGTCAATTGTGTTGCTGATGTCATTATTGTCCTTGTCTTGGTTGTTGTTGTTATTGACGTTGTTTTTGTTTTAGTTGTTGTTATTGCCGCCGTTGTGAGCGCAGTATGGTGACGTATGACCTTACTCATACAATGTACTTGTTTACAGGTCGGAGGAGAGGTTCAGCTCATATACGCCGACATTGACATCGAGTTTCTGGAGAATAACAGAGCCGCCCGGTCCACTACCAGAGACACCTCTCATACCTTGTACACCAGTGTAAGCTTCACACGGGGGGCAGATAATAACACATGACGGCTTGTGCAGAATCTATTATATATGTATACAATGTATAACGGCGTACATTTAAAGTGTTACTTGTTTCACGAGGGAAAGAGAATAACGCATAATAACTTGTGCAGAATGTACTCTCCATAGGTGGATTTACAGTACGCCCCCATACAACAAATTGTCTATGATTGTAGTTTTTTAATGATAACAATAACATAATTACTTTGACAGTCATTTACAGTGTAAAAGTAGGTGTTTATCGTTAGGTTGCCTGGAAGTCTACGACACGTCTTGAATCTCTTTTAAAAGCTGATATCGTGCAATATAATTGCCATTGTTTTGCAAAATATATAATTTAATCATGTACAGGTCGGTAAGTACTGTAAGTACTGATAAATGTATCCGTCCCGCTAAATCAAAATTCTGTTTCCGGTCCTGCTATATATATACACACAGTATATGATCGGCATACATGAATAGTGTTGCTTTCATTATTGTTGATAACCCAAAATGGCTTGAGCAGAATGTAAGTAAATATATATACAGACTTAAAACAACGTATACACTAAAATATTCAAAGAGAAATCCTTTTTTTTCCATGACACAAAAGTTGTTGATTTCCTTGAAATTGCAATTTTGTTAGTTTTACAGGCACATCGACAGTATTTCCCATAAATATAGACACAAATGAAAAACAAATACATATTCCCAGTTTCTCGAATTTATTTTTCTAGAAGCAATAATATATTGAAGGAATTAAAGCCAAACACTGTTTTGAGATGAAACAGGGCCTATTGTATGGTTGGTGTCTTGCTCGATCACCGAACAGTGTTAATACTTATAATCTGCAGAAAAGACCTTTAAGTTAAATAACGACATTTAAATTAATGTATTTGGATTCAACTTCCAGCTCTATGAATAATGGCGGACGTGACAGATGACTCATATGTTATATGTTTGTCCCGCACAGCATGCATGATTTTCCAACCACCGGGTGTTTGTATCTCGTGGGATGTTGAATCACAGGGAGAATAAACTAAGATATATGGTGGACTATAAGCATATAATATAAGCATTTTACATATGGTACTATTTTAAATAGTATTATTAACATCGACAAGCTTTTAGAAACGTTTACAAATGTGCAGGTGTAATAAAAAACGATACAAACAATATTCTATTAAATACATTTGGTGTCCTAGTTTCCCGTAAAAGGAATGTAGTTCCCATGCATGATTTTTGCATGAAGAAATCATGTTATTGTGGTCAGTAAAGTATTTGAATTTGGAGGATCGTCTAATAAACCTATACTTTATTCTTATTGTCTGTAAACAGCATGTGTACAACATTTTTTATAGACGGCCCTCAAAAGTATTTATCCAGTTAACTTGTTGTTGGCAAGACCATACCTATATACATTTTGATAATTGTTTATTTAATGCGCTGGTTTACGATTGTACAACACCTTAAGTTTATTACTATATATTTCAAATTAAAATGGAACAGATGTTATATAAGAAATCTTGTTATAAAAGGCACAATTCGCTAATTATTTACTAACAAAATATTTGTCGATTGCACAGTCGGAAATTCCAATAAATGTATATACGCTGACTAGGCAGTTTGTTTTAAGGTATACAACACTAATAAACGACGGAAACGTCAACAAACTTGTGTATTTATTCGCTATTGTTATGCTTATAAATGATTATAAGTTATTCAAGAGGGACTCTACGAATTTTCGAAAATTATAATTCAAAACCATTCATTGATTCTAATGATATCAGTTTAATTTGAAAATAATATTATAATAACTGTTGAGAATACATTATGTACAAAAATGCTTATTAAGAGAGAAAATAACAAATAAAATAATGCCTCGCTGCGCAGCGAACTATTATACACTATTATATACATGTATTCACAGTCATTAGACGAGTCAGAGTGATTTAAGATTCATGCGCAGTCCTTATTTTCTCATTCACAACCGAATGTAGCCGTTGCTGTAGGATAACGGGTATGTATCGATCGAACATATATATATATATATATATATATATATATGCATATTTCGACAAGAGAAATAGTTTTGTCAATGTTGACGTTTATCATGTTATATAAAACGGGGTTTTGTAAGTGTCTAACAAAAGAGACATGAATTGAATCTAAAAAATCAGACTGTCCCTCTTTAAATCGTTTTTATTTGCTAACATTAAAAATGCTACATACACTACATGTATAACGCTAAACGAATTGTTTCCAGCACGAAAACTGCCAAATGCACAATAGAAATAGATATCCGAAACAATTTATGATACAACATCTTTTTGTATTTTTATGTAAAGTATTGTAGTCCAGTACTAATACTAGGGGGTACACATGATACAATCTCAATAGTGCCTCCAGGGGTGACGAAATGTTGCATGGGTGTGCGCGGGGGTAGCGAATGGAACACATGCTTATCAGTGCCGCGATCTGATTTGCTAATCGACCTTTCAATCACCGGTCCGACGTAACGTCAATTACTAGTATTTGTTGTACCTACCAATTTGTGCAACCATATTACGATCGCTGAAGTTGAATATTTTTTGGTCTTGCCCATGCATGTTCACAGCCAAACACGTGTAATTCATAGTGGAGTCAACTCTCTGCCGATGCAAATGAAGTAGACACTCTGTGGAATTCTCACATTCCACGTAGATGTCATAAAACTGTGTATCTATCCAGGAAATATTGCCAGCCGGATTGCTGTCAACCTGACATGTAAGTGAGTCCAGAAGAATTCCATCTGACGATTGTTGGTTGAATTTAGACGATTGGAGGACCTTTTAACTATTATTGTAATTAAATAATTAGTTTATATAATTGCACTGAAATTCATAATTTATAAAATTTCACTGAACTGAATTGAATTTCAATAAAATACGTCATGAATGCCGCACATGTATCTAGATATTTTAAACTCAAACACAAGATTAACCAGTAACTAACAAGCAGATGTTAACTTTGGTATCTTTATTGATGTCTCATAACAGGTTTTGAAGGATATGACGTAGTACGAAATTAATATACGATAATGATAAAGAAAACCAATTTGTACATTAACATATTTATTTATATTTAAAGTCCATTTATATATAAAATATATAAAAGTAATAGTACGTTTACAAGCATTTTCTTCAAAGTAAGAACATATCGAAACATACACCTATGGTAATTGCTAGCAAGATATCAATGTTGACAAATTTGTTCGTTGCGTTGAAATAACTTGATATGTATTCAAGATGACTAACAATTGATACTTGTGTTTCTTTCATTTCATCGTGCCTCAGAAAGTCGCAATTCAGCTACTCTGGTTTTCAACCAACCATTGAGTAATTAAATGGTAATTAAATTGAGTATGTGTAAGTTTAAATAAACCCATAAAGCTTTACATTGACCGTTCCAAGGCGATGACCCCAGTTTTATTCCTATTTGTGTTTTGTTTGTGCTGTGTTGTTGTGACAATTAGCCATTTGCCGTAAATAAAGGACCTTACGCTACTAATTAGGGTTCTCTCCTGCTGATGCAGCAGGAGTTTCACTTGTTTATCTTTACAAGTATACAACACTGTACATACGTGGAAGGTCCAAGATGTACTCCTCGCTAAAATCAACTGCGAACTTCACACATTCTACTCGACAACTAATTCTGTGACCTGAAGCGCATTGTGACATGTTCACGTACAGCATCGTCATGATATTTCGTTGGCCAACACTGATTGTATTGCTTAAATTTAGACCAGGAAGGTCCGATGTCCACGAGATGCTACAGTCTGCATTAGCATCCATCATAATGCACATTATCGTCAAAGAATACGATGGTGCTGTGTGAATTGGACTAGTTGGGCGAATCATTATCATGCTGGATGGTGGATCTTAAAGTTAAGAATATATACTTGTTTCAAACGCAAATGGGGTCTTTATTTATGGTTAATAGAAATATTAACTATTTAATTTGTTAAAACGTTTCATGAGATACAATTGGAATAACAGCTGCGAATAACAAAATCCTGAAAACTTGGACCAAAGTAGTACAGTTAAAAAATGGAAGTACGTCACGGAATTGCAAAAATGGGCTTCTAGTAGTTTAGAAACCTTTAGATAATGAACCTGACAGTTCATATTCTTACCAAAACTTTTTAACAATGAAAATAAATCCAACTTACATCTGTATATAAACGTTTTTGTGCTGAAATCGTTTAACAAATATTGCTCATTGCGTCCCAACATTTAAGACTTGCATGTAATCGTCTTATTATTCCAGCTTCTGTCAATGTCAGTCAGGTATTTTGTACTGGTAAATGTATCTGATGCAAGATCATAGTCATTTGTCTGATCTGTTTCCGGAAGTAGCTTATTATCCGGCTTCATTTCTTATCGTGCAGGATGTTTCAGCTTGTTGACCAAACATGTTATCTGCCCCGGAACTCCTTCTCATACCTCAGGGACGTCAAGCACCATTTCACCATAAAGTTATTGGAAAAAGAAATAAAAGGAGCCAATTTAAAGCCCTGTCTTGTATATTTTTATATTGGTTAATACCAAATTTGGCCTTAAATCGATTAATAAAAATAACTTTACTGAATGCATTTTAGTGATTGTCGTTTATTGTTCCTGTGATTACATTAATGTTAAAAAGTATTTGTTTAACCGTTTTTTAAATGTGTCTTTCCAAGCAGCTAAATCAGTTGGATACATAAACCAAGTCACGAATATCGGTTACTGGCAAAATGAATGGGCAAGATTGATTTAATGATATCCATAGCTATTAATATAAAACTCCCATTCATTTTTCCATATGTATTTTTATATGAAATTTCACATCGTTGCACATGTTATTAATCTATACCAAAATGGCATGTCAAAACATTGTGTCGATCAGGGGAACCTTTTGAAAGTACGGTGCAATATCTTACAATTTAAATTGTCCTTAAGATCTTACACAAACTCACCCCTGTTGTACCTTTTTGATTAGGATGAAATTACGACTGTTTTTTGTCGGAGATAATACTAGCAATAGTTCATACATTTCTTGAAACACAATTTGTCTATTCATTACAGTGATCGGTATGAATGGCCAGAAAGTCGCTTTGACATGAAAAAATGTATAGCCGACTTACAAATGTAGCTAATGTCACATTCGAGTCTTACATTTACAGACAGTACATTTACCTATGCACAGAGCAAATTTAGGTTAAACTTCAGTTCTTTTTAATCTTCTAATTATTATAATATTTTCTTATACCAAAATAATATAAAATATTGAAAATAACGTAGACTTTTCAAAATAGGAATACCATTTAGAAGAAACAACGCGATTAATGCAAACTCTATAAGAACTGTTTTATCTGCGCCCATGGTCAACATCTAACGTAAAAGACATAATTTCCTTTCATTGGCTTGTGATTGAATTACTGAAGTGTTCGAAGATAATTTGTTTCTTGATTATTTTTGTATGAACCATTACAATGACTGATATTTCTATTGTTTTCCGTGTGGATAATTTTCATGATGAAGTTTCAATAAACGCAGAATTCACATGCACTATGAATTTAGTGTTAAACTTAATGACTTTATGATTAATTTGTTTCTTGAATAATTTTCTATGTACCATAACAATGACTGCCACTTCTATTGCTTTCCTGATGAAGTTTTTATAAACGCAGGTTTCACGTACACAATGAATTTATTGTCAAACGTTTATGTTTAACAATCGACATTTTATGCTTAGATTGGCCACTTTTAGTGGTATAAAGGTACGTATTTTTATATTGTAATATATATTCACAAAACTATTTTGTAATAGCAATTTGAGGAATATAAATTGTGTGTCGTTTTCAAATTGACACCACGCAAAGAAAAATCAAACACTCAACAAAAATGATTACATGTATAGGCACCGCTCTGCAACGGTCAAAGCAATTTCTTTATATTGAATGGGTTGTATGTGCAAAGAATGGCTATATAAAGAAGATAGTACTTTTTCTTTAATAAAACCAATTATCTTCTGTTAATCATAGTTTATTAAAGATAGTGCTTTTAAGGAGGTCATATTCTATTCGTGTTATTGAACTGAAATTTGCATTTCTTATTCATTTATATGTTCTTACTAAATTCTGCCTTATACAAATACAAATAAGTCCATTTACCACACGTTATTGCTATCATCTGTTTCTTAGGAGGAATTTATAATAAGTATTGTGTATTTGAATTTGTTTCGCTGTTGCTGGCAATAAGCTACAAGCAGCCAGGCTTTTTGTGTGGTTTTATTGAACATTTTTTATGTATCGAATCTTCTTAATTTTAGAAAATAGAAAATGTACGATGTTATTGACACAAGAGTTAATGCATTAACTTAATCTATATGCTTAACGCGCAGACAGTATTCGCTTGTTTTGGGAACACTGACCAACAAAACTAAATTTCGTTGTAGAAAAGCTATTGCTGTGGCTGAATATAAATTGCAATAAGATCATTATCAAAGTCATTTTGTCGTGTTTGAATTAACTCACATACACTCAAGTGCACGCTTCTTATATCAGTGTGTTTCAAATAAACACAAACGAAGTTTTAATAAACAGAAATACATGTACGTGTCACCAGAAACCAATACAGGTAAATATGTTAATGTACTTAAACACTAGTAGATCAAGTTAAGACCAATATTTGTTAAATAATAAAAGAATAGTTCAATATTTGTTAAATAACAAGAATGGTTAAATATTCAACAACACCGTTACTGTCAATTGCAAATACACAATGAGATCTCCAATTGTCTTCTTGTCAATATGCAAGTTAGTGTAGTCCAGCACATATTAAAACAAATTATACGATCTCAATAGTGCCTCCAGGGGTGACGATATGTTGCCTGGGTGTCCGCGGGGGTAGCGTGTCACGTGTGTTGTGTTCTCTGAAAAAAGTACCGGCACGTTACGACAAATAACAAATAAAATACAGTCGAAACGCGATACTGCGAATCGCGATACTACGAAATGATGCAGTAAAACGAATAAGGCGGCCGGTCCCGTTCGTTTTCCTTATATATTTAACTACAAAAAGACGCGATACTACGAATTCGCGATTGAACGAAAGATGCGTTACTGCGAACAAATGTTTTGGTCCCATCGTAGCGCTGCAATGAAATGTTAATGCGATACTACGAATCATATTGTCACGGAGCCTTTTCACACCTACTCGGCGAATATTTCACACCTCTGGCAAGTGAGACACTAAGCCAGTTTGTTTGCACCATGGACAAATATAATTGTTAACGAGTAAAATTACAATATTAATCCACTTTAAATGGTGTGCAGTGTGAGATTATTATTAAAGGACTTACCAATATGTCTGTGCGAAGTTGATATTTTTGCGGATTTTATACTGTATATTTGCTTCATAATGCAAATACATAAACACACGTATTGTCAATTTCATTTAATTAAGGTGCATTTATTAACGTAATCGCATCGACATGCTGCAAATGAACGCTAAATGTTACTTTATTACCGAAATTTCCTAAAGATGCGATACTACGAAAAACGCGATACTACGAACAAAGTCTTGTCTCCCATGACTATTCGCAGTATCGCGTTTCGACTGTAAGGGATTTGTTTGAACCGATTTTAAACAATGTAAATTTCAAGCAAATCTTGTATCTGCATAAAAGAAAATATTGAATTCTTTTGTAGACAGTTTGCAAATTGAGAATGTTGACAATATAGATATTTGCCAGTAAAAATCGTTATCTTAACGCTATAATACCTATCCTGCGATTCATGTACACATAACACCATATAAGCCAGTTCTTGCAAATTATATAAAGCATAATATTATCTATTTTATTTAGCAATGTCTTACCCATCCATCGGCTCTTTCAATTTATAATGCGGTCTAACAACTGAAATAAATTTTCAAATAAATGCAGTAGTACTATTTGAAATCGCAATATTTGTATACAATATGTAGCACACAAACTGACTTTCTAACTAACCTGAATCTTCCGGTATGTAAGAGACACGTCGAAAACCCGTTGCTATATTAGTTTGCATTAACAGATCTGATGCTAGAAATGATGGATAATTGATATCTTACATCATGATTTATTTCCAAACAAATTAATTTGCTCGATGAAATTGCGTGTGAAAAGTTTCTTATAGTATACCATCAAGATGTTTCTTAGATTTTGTAAATACAGACCCGGCTACTTACATTTAACCATGATGACACAGCCCACGATGCAGCACCACACGAACCACAAAGTTCCCGTGCCAATCAACGTGTACATCAGCCGTTGTATTTCTGAAGTCTTCATACCTTTTACACAAGCATTGCATGAAATGTAATTTGCAATGTTACTTTTACAAAATAAATGAATTCTCTTATTTAAAAAAAAAACAAAAAAAAACACAAACAATTTATACTTATTTGCTCAGGTAAATATATTTTATGACAGCATGTGTTCTGGCTGGTATGAGAAACTGTAGTATGTAGTACAGAAATACATTTGAAAAATGATGTAAAAATAGTTTTTTCGAACGAATCTTGTCAATACTGGACGTGAAAGTGCAATACATGTTAGCAGAAAGCTTAAGATAATGTTCAGCTGTTCAATGTACATGTACATGTTTATACATGTAATATGCTTTTTGAAAATAAAGTGTCTGAAGGCTGTCATGTCTGCCTTCTTTGATGTCATCGTTTAATTATGTTATAACTACATGTATGTTATTATTCATTTCACCTACCCTTGTATACAACTTTTTTATGATTGTGTAAGTTGGAGTTGAATATTTTCTGATCTTGTCCATGGACGTTGACGGCCAAGCAATGGAAGTCGCCTGCGGATTCCACTGGTACTCTACTGACGCGAAGGACACACAGGGTGGAGTTTTCACATTCCGCAAGGATGCAGCCTTCACAGTGAATATCTAACCACGAAATGTTGCCCAGCGGATTACTGTCCACTTCACATTCTAGTGTGTGCAAAATATCGCCCTCCGCACCCTTTACGAATGTTGGGCGAATTTGGACTGTCGGTGGACCTATTTAATACAATTATGAATAAATTCGTAATTGACTAAAACTCATGCACGTTCGTTTGTTATTGTAAAGTTGGTTTCTGTCATACATTGGTCAATACGCACATATTATATTATATATCGTGTATATTATTACAAAAAGAAATTTTGAATCGTAAGCAGGAATTGACAAGGACAAACGTTCCCATAGGGTCATTGCCTATAGCGGTGATTTGGATTGTATTTAAGATCACACCCACAATTATACATACTTGGAAGGTCTATTATGTAGTCTTTGCTGTAAGCAACCTCGAACTCCGAACATTGTAAATGACAATGAATTATGTGACCTGAAGCGCCCTGTGCAATGTTTACGTACAGCGTCGACACTATATCTCGATGACCAGAACTGGTTGTATTGCTCAGATTTAGACCAGTAAGGTCCGAAGTCCATGTGATGTTGCAGTCTGCGTTACTTTCTTTCGCCACGCATTTGATGATCGAAAGATACCATGGTGCTACGGTCATCGGCGAATCTGGACTGATCATTTTCAGGCTTGATCGTGGATCTTATTTTATAAATGCAACATTTTTGTTAACAGTTATAATGTTTAATAATATTATAACATGTGTATTTAAGACCATTAACAGGCAACTGACAGTTTGAGCATTATTTGCAAAAGTTTGCAGTTGCAATGGCCTAACATTTCTAGGTAAATGTACATGCATTTATTGTGTTTTGTTCTGCAATAAAACTCAAATTGTATAGAAAAAAACATGAACAGTAACAACAACAAACAAACAACTTACATTTGAACATAACCGTTTTGCTTCTGAAGTCGTTGTAAAAGTATTGCCCAGCCGGATCCGTCGTATAAGACATACATACAATTTTCTTATTATTCCAGCTTCTGTCAATTCCAGTCAGTGATTTTCTACTGGTAAATGTCCCGGATACAGGATCGTAGATGTTGGTCTGCTCTGTCACAAGAAGCTCATTATCCAACTTTATTTCGAACTGTGCAGGATGTTTCAGGTTGTTGATGTTACACGTTATCTGCCCCGGAACCCCTTCGCGTAACTCCGGAACGTCAAGAAACATTTCACCGTGGGATGCTATAGAGACAATGCAAATTATTTTATGCGTATTCATAAAAAATCTCATTCAATATAAAAAGGGAGTGTTAAATAATTTCTTTATATTTAATGCAAAATTCTGTTTGGAATGTGTGACAAAATTTGGAAAGCGACAATTTGCCAATCACTGAATGAGTCTAAGTCAATGGCTTAATGCATGTATTTTTTTTATTTTCATACATACCTTACAGTTGCATTGCGTACAAATTCACCAATAAAATTCTTTATTTGTGACCTACTTGTTTTACAAATAAACGTGTGTAAATTTTATGACTGATAATTAACAAATCGTATACCATTAACTTGTACTTACCTCCCAAGAGAAACAGCATAATAAACGGCAATTCAATTGCATTACACATATTCGTTTTTATTCGCGTGTGATGTACTTGTATCTGAAGGTAACGTTAAATCGGTACATCCAAAAAAGCAGAATGATAAAATTTTATATAGATTCTTTTCCAACAAGCATTTTCGGTTTCCGATTCCGGTTTGATGATAACTCATAAAATGTTTTATATTGTATTTAATGGTTTATATTGTATATGAATTCACGATTTTGCCATATATGCACATGTGGCCTGTTATACGTATAAAGCTTTTTTCGCGCTGACATTAACTTCCTTCGGCAGCATGATACAGATTGTCTTGATCATATCTGTTTGTGTGAGTAACAGTTAGTGTGTCATAGTCAATTCTAATCTATATGTGTATTAATATTGACATCTAGAACAAATATTTTATTGTTATGAAATAGTATAAGCACATATAATGTGTTGCACATAAAGAGATGAAAAATCATTCGAAGTTCAATTTAGATATGACAAATACAAACAGTAATGTTTATTTCTCATAGGAATTTAAACAAAGATAAAGTTTATGACCAGTTCACTTTCATATATCGATGGGTTAGCGCAAAACTATGCTAAGTCTAAGCTATATAGCATTGTTTTGCGCTGAGCCATCAATATGCAAAATGGAACTCAACACCAACATTTATTTTAGCAATATTGCTAACAAAAATTCGTAGCCTACAAACAAAGTAAATATGCTATGCATGTATATTCCATAAACCACACATATCCCGACGTAGGTTATATATCGTATATCAGATGCAATTACAGTTTTCCTTAGATAAAAGAATATATCTTTAATAGTTCATTTTATTCCTTTCGGCTTCTAGTACCTCCTGAGAAAGAAATAATATTAATGTACGCCGTTTTATATAGCGTATATATGGAAGATTCTGCAGAATTCATTCTGTGTTATTCTCTGCCGCTCGTGTGAAGCACACACTGGTGTACAAGGTATGAGAGGTGTCGCCGGTAGGAGATCGGGCAGCTCTGTTCTTGTCCAGAAACTCGATGTCGATGTCGGCGTAGATGAGTTGACCCTCCCGGGCGACCTGGGATCACAGAGTAGATAGCATCAGTTAGTAATATGTTTGCATATAGCAATAACAGAAACAACAAAGAAAGACAATAACAGCAGCCAAAACAAACAGAACGACATATACGTCAATAAAAACAAGAAAGACGACAACAACGAAGACAAGTTCAACGTCGAGGACGATGACAACAACAACACAAACAGCAACAAAGCAATAACGACAAAGACAAAAACGACCACGAAAACAACAACAACAAAGCAATTACCACAACGACAAAAAAACGAAGACAAAAGCAACAAGAATAGTAGTAAATAGAGTATATACATGTATAGCAATATCAAACAAAAAATAAAACAATTTCAATGCTATCATAATTGAACATTACATACATGTGATTCTGACGTCACTCCTGTTGCAGCAAAGTTGCTTGCACCACGTGATCCGTCAAGTTCACGCTGTACTCTTGCATTGCCTGCAAACAAACTGGTAATTGTTATCGTGGCAAGAACTGTTATTACATTTTGTTTTAATAACTTATAATAAAACAATAAATATGAATGGCCATGTATACAAATCGCCACCGAAACCATTAGGTAACATATTGTAACACACCTGGGTATGTATAACTAAACCCATCTTTCGAGATGGTTTCATGAGTTTATGCCTATGAATGATGCCATTCAAAATAAAAAAAACAAGAGGTTTCAGTATTGCATTGTTGTTTGCGAGCATGTATGGTTATTTATCTTGCAAAAGCGAAGATCGAATACAAACATATGGAATTAAATACGCTATTATATTTCGTTACCTTCAAACATAAAAATTGTATTTAATAAATCATTTTCCGCGTGTGTTGTGTAACTAATGATGGCATCTTGTTATCACTCGGAAATTTGCCCTATCTCGCAATAATTAAGATTCCTTTAAATTCTGGATTCCGCCTGTGATCCATATCACCACGTTACTCTCATCATTTGTTCATTGGACCATTACCAAATTTCCGAGAAAACGTCACGCACATTTTTTAAAGTGTGTATGTACGATCTTTTATATCAATTAGTTTCAAAATAAGCAGATGAACGTGACAATGAAACTTAAAAGAAAACAGAAACACATAAACAAGAAAACACTTCAATATGAAATATATCAACAAGTACTAATGTCGGCTTTTGCATCGTTTATTAGTTTTATGTAACCTAAACCAACTGTCAAGTAAACGTATATACATGTATTTGAGTTTCCGCTTGTACAGATGAAAACTATTTAGTGGTAAATAACTACCTTATTGTGCGTGTAAAAGCAATGGTTGTTCTTAACCTTTAATCCATTTAAAATAGAAATATATGTAAATTGACTTTATTTTGTTAATTGTATTTATAAGACTATATCTTTTGTATGATCTACATACACACTATAATAAATGTTGTGTAAAGCTGCTAATCTGCAAACAAACAAACAAACAGACAAACCAGAGTCGGCAAAAACCTTGGAGGAGGTAATACATGTACAACTCACCAGATATTGAAGGCCCGTCGCCCGTTGCAACACCTGAACATCTGAAATATCAGCAAGTACTTTTCAAGATATTGTAATTTCACATACGCATGCAAATATAACATACTTATATATATATATAACGGAAAATCTCGAACGTTATATGTTTTACTGTCCTGATTTCATCCTTTTTTTTTATTTGAGTATGAATTGCTTGATCAATGTGTAGATCAGATATACAGAAACAAAATAATTAATATTATAAGCATCAGATGCACAGTATGATAAACGTTATTAACAAAATTAGGACATTCAATGCCGCATGCGATTCTATATGACTATTAAAAAGAAAAGCAAAGCACGAAAAACAGAAACGAATGCCGTATAAATACCAAAGTATGTAAACAAGGACAGTGAGAGATACACGTTTTGAAACAATGTTCGCTCCTGGACAATAGTGCGAGGAAGTTTCTGCAGCAAAACTATCATGTGAGCGTTATGCATACACTGAGATATAATAATGCAGCTTACACTCTGTTTGGACGATTACCCTCCTCGGACTGTTTTAAACCTAACAACAAGGCAATGAATAATGAAGACGGCAGAGGATGAAATGTGTTCACATAGAAGGAGATACGATAATGAATAATGACCAAAGGAATGGGAGTTTATATCAATTCACAAGTGAAACAGCATGAACGTAAATAATGAGGAAGATCGTGGATAAATTAAGTCCACGGTAAATGAGACAATGTACTGACTAATGGTTAGTTGATTACGACAATGTCAATTCAACGAAAGCAGGTCAATGTAAATGAAAAGGGAATCATACGGACATTTCAATGTCCGCAGTTTAAACTAAATAAGCGCTAAATATGAACATTTCTAGGCCATCTTATAAGCACAGACTTAAAGCAAATATTCTTTAATAACATATACTGTACTGTCTCTGAGGCGAAGTCATTTAAGTATACAGTTAAAACAATATTATACTTACGTTTATAGACTATACACCCGATGACAAAACCGAAGCAAACGACCAACGATGCCACTGCAGCTATTAATATGTTTATTAATAACAGTGATCCTGCTGAATCTGCAGGTCGTAACTACAACTGCCCAAAATAAATGAAAAGTTGGAAAATATAATGTTACATTGCTAACGTGCTTTCATTGTTGCATTAGACTATCGCTCATTGCGTAAAACAATTTCAATTATATGCTAAACATACCTTGTCACTTCTATTTCTCTTTAATAGCAAGATTTTTCTAAGAAAATACATATTTTTCCAGTTTAATAACACTTTTTATCTACGCAACAATGAATAATCATTAGTTTCGTTGATCAGAAAATGTCGATGTTAAATGTCTATGCAACTGGCAAACATTTTGTAAGCTACTAACAATAACGTTTAACTAAAAACAAGAAAGCAATCTGATAGGGCAGACCTCCGTCAAGGCAGTTCATTCATGTGATCATCATCTAATGTTCAATACGTATCTTCCAATTATCTGCCAATCATTATAACCATACACCAAAATAAAATCATTTGTTCATTTGAAAAATTCCCAGATAATATCGTGCAAACCGTTCCTAATATTTGCGTGAAGTAACTGACAAACTTGTAATGCAAAGCCGGCTTTAATATAGCCCGTGGTAATAACAACGCAATGTAAATTGTATAGAAAATACTTTACCCTCCTGGGTAGTGAATAGCTTTTGCTCCAGTCCATGCATGTTGACAGCCAAAACACGTGTAATTCATAGCGGAGTCAATTCTAATCCCATTCATCTGCAGGAGGCACACACTGGAATTCTCACATTCTATGTAGGTGTCGTTAGACTGTGTATCTGTCCAGGAAATATTGCCAACCGGATTACTGTCCACTTTACATGTAAGTGAGTCCAGAAGAACTCCTTCTGCACCTCTCACGAATGTTGGTTGAATTTGGACCGTTGGTGGACCTAGTTAATACGAATTTACTTTCATTTGTATTGAACGGGCAAAACTGCAACCTGCATGTGCTGAGAATTATGTACGTTTGGTTTCTGGTTACATTGTTCTACATATTTAAAACGCAGTAAAGACTTATAAGGGCCTGAATAGTTTGTTAAATACCTTTGTGTCTTATAAACAATATATATATATATATCAGTATATGGAAATGTTTACATTAATTAATGCTAATGGAAAATACGAGTATATTATTGAATGGTAAACATGGCAAAACGTTGACACACATTTCCGTAAATTCATTGCAAAAGCTGTATAATAACTGTTGGTTTGATTTTGAGATTTACTAACAAATATGCATACGTGGAAGGTCTATGATGTAGTCCTTGCTGAAAACAACTCTGAACGAAACACATTCTACCCGACAAGTAATGATATGGCCAGAGGCGTCTTGTGAAACGTTGACGTACAGGGTCGAGACGATATCGCGATGGCTGGTATTGGTCGTATTGCTCAAATTCAGACCTGGACGGGCCGACGTACACGCTATGTTACAGTCGGCGTTACTGTCGGACGCTACGCACTCGATGGTCAACGGATACCATTGTGCTTTGTTAAATGGGCCAGTTGGGTGTGTCATGTTTATGCTGGATGGCCGTCTTAAAAGTTAATATATATACATGTTTTAATGCATATTCGGGCTTATATTGAGTGTCTATATTATTATAAAATATTTAAATTTCGAACAAAAAAATGAATTGGAACAATAAATCCAACGATCCAAATCCTGAAAAGTTTAAACTAATGGTTTTTAAAGTTCATCACTGTAATGTTAATGTGCATATTGTTAATGAAATAACTTTAGTAGAAACGGAACCTGACCATTCATGTTTCTTATTTTTACCGCAACGTTTTCGACAATAAAAATATAATCAATACAACTTACATTTGTATATAACCGTTTTGGTTATGTACTCATTAAACACATATTGCTCATTGCTTGCTTTTGTATAAGACATACAGGTAAGTGTTTTATTATTCCAACTTCTGTCCATGTCAGTCAGTGTTTTTATACTGGTAAATGTCCCAGATGCTGGGTCATAGATGTTGTTCTGCTATTTGACCGGAAGTGGCTTATTTTCAAGATTCAGTTCCATTCGTGCAGGATGTTTCAGATTTCTGACCAAACATTTGATCTGCCCCGGTACTCCCGCATGTAAGTCAGGGACGACAAGCACAATTTCACAATGGAGTTCTTGAAAGAAAATAATTAACGTGACGAAATTTTAAGCTCAATCCTATACATTGGTTAGTACCTCTTTGGATATTATCGTTTATTCATATTAAATTATTCCATTAAATGTTGATAATTTGAAATATTGCTGACATGAACGTTGTCTTTCTCAGACTTTAATTCTAAACTGCTGAACATCAGTCTTCGTCAATTAGTCATAGATCATAGAGTACGTTAGGAAAATCATGAACTGATTTTTGCTTGTTAACTGTCGATGATAAAAAGAAAATGATATAGCGACATTAAAACAAATGGAATGTCTATTTATTTAAAAGTCTTATCCATTTCATATTCACATGGATGCACACGTTGTTAACTTATTAAAAGAAATATAGCATTCATCTTCTGTCAAAACGTAAGGACCATTTCTGCGGTTCAAACGCGAGTAGTGTACACTATCGTTGTATTTATATTTTCCTCGTGGTGTTTCACAAATTCGCTCCTGATGTACTTTTCTGATTTGTGTATATAACAAGTGTTTAATATCAGAGATAATATGAGCAATTCTGTTATATCGCGGGTTGAGCGAGAAACTGTTGTATCTGCTAAAGAAATGTAAAGCAGATAAAACAGTTTTGTTATTTCGTGACGCACACCTTTGGCATTATAAATGTAACAATGCTGGAAATGCCTATTTGATTTTCAACGTTAGCTTTTTGTTATGTAAGAGGATTACATGTAAAGATATTTTACCTTTGCATACAGCCTAATTCGTTAAATTAAAACTTCAATGTCTGTTTGTTAATTGCTCATATTAATTGTTTTTCTTGCGGAAAAAATATTATTAAAATAAAGCACAAACTAAATGATGACGTAGAATTCGCGAAATAGAAAATATTACTTCCCATCTACAAGAAACAGCACGATTGATGTAAACTCTACGATAAAATTTATATACATGTTCTTTGTCAATATCTAATATATATCTTGACTCATTTTACAATCACTAAAAAAATGTTTCCTATATGTTTTAAGCGATGAAGCTAGTGAAGATTTAAACGGAATTTTTTTAAATTAAATATAAAACATCAAAATCTCTTGAAGAAATATAATTTCCTTGTATTGCTTGTGAGTCAAGTACATAAGAGTTCGCATACACTTTTCGCTTGTGTTCAATTGTATGTGAAACATGACAATGGTTGCCACTTGTTTTGCTTTCCTGGTGGACAAAGTGCAGATGTTCTTTCATGATTTAATGTTTTAAGTACAAAATAAATTGATTGTTAAACTGAATCTTTTATATTTAATGTTTTATACTTGAATTGATTATTTTAAGTCGTGTAAAGTGGCATGAGCATTGTAATGTATTTAACATTTTTTATTTATTTTGTACTGTAGTAGGTCACTTGCATGATTTAAACAGTAAGGCTACGCAAAAAGCGTAACCTAATATCGATTCAGCAGGAGTGACACAACGTTTTTCTTACACTTGGTAGAGGTAGTATGACTCTGTTCCGTTCATAACATTGCAGCTTAGACAGGATGAGTCAAATGATAGACCTTTTCACTTATAACTGATTGTAACGTTATGAAGGCCTATAAATTATGTTGGGTTGTCCAAATTACAACACAAAATAAAACAATAAACACAAAACAAAACAAAAATTAATAAACCAGGGGACACCGCCCTCTTAATGTGAATGCATTAATAATATTAAATAACATGTAAAGGTTAAAAATGACACTAGATCCATAACATGTGCGTTGGTAAACTTTGCAAACACGTTCTAATATGATAATACATTGCCTTGAATTGAATCATTTGAATCATTTGTCTTCTGTGTATCATTCTGTGTAAAAGAAGCGTACGATTTAGGAGGACCTATTCTCGTATTATTAAACTGGCAATTTATATAAAAGAAATGTAAAATACGGTTTTCCTTTTTAATTAAATCAATTGTCTTTAAATCATATTATATTAAGAAAAAACGCCACTTAGGAAACCACGTATTGGTCGTGTTATTAAACTTGAATTTGCATTATTTTTTTGGATACAAATCCAAGTCCATTAACCAAACAGTATTTCAATCAGCAAGTATGTATAGACTACAGCTGTAATGAGCAAATACAACTTGTTTTTCTCCTCCTTGAAGTATCTGTTTCTTAACAGGAAATTATAAAAAAACGCATTGTTATTCCATTTCGTATTCGTAGTTGCTGGTAAAAAATGCTACGAACCATCCAGTATCATTGTGCGTTATTTGTGAAAGAGTCTATCTGTATCAACAATTGTGTCATGTATTTTGAAACCTAGTCACAGTACAATTTTAAGGACAGTAGTGGTGATCGAATTAACTTCATCCATTTTCTAACAACGCAGACAGTGTTCGATTGTTTTGGTGTAGCGAATTATTTTTTGAGTTTATTAGAGGACTGTATTTTTATCGCCACACTGGAAATTAGATTATTAAAAACAACCAGAAAGTAAACAGTTATTTACAATTTCATTTTGATTTTTTTTAAACTGAATATCCACAATTGTATAGCTTAAATAAATCCAGTACGAATCACACAATGCACAAGATGTTACTGTCCAAATCCGAAAAAACGTATCATGTAATGTCTTCAAAGCTTATATGCTCGTCCTTATATAAAATTATTTTCGTTTCGAAAAGTACGGTATTGTACGGTATGTAGTTATTTTTAGAGTGATTACAGCAAAGTTTGGCGGGTTTTGCACGCAATTCTCGTGGAAGGGTATATCAGCCGTGTATAGGAAATTTATCGTCATTCGAGGTCTGTGTTTGGCAGCAACAAGGTGGATATAGAAAGAGGCAGTATTTTACAAGTGCGGCGCTCATGTTGGAATTTCATCTGTTGGACAGAACGTTTGCTGGTGTTTATTCTATCAACGAAGATAAGTATATGTTTTTGAATGTAGTTTATTTAGTTATTCTCAGTCATTATGCTTGTGTTTTTAAAAAGCTGAATTGCAGTATAATTACTAGTTTTTGAACGTTTGGTTTGAAGAAGGTAGTCTTGCATATATACTTTCTAAACTTCTGTTCAGAGAAATTCGATGATATCTCTGATTTTGTGACTGAAATAGACAGCGGTGATGTTATATCTTTTTTATTGTTAAGCCTCGTTTTACACTAGATAATTCGGAATGGTTGAGTTTGTCATACAATGTTGTATGTTACAGACACATGTCTCTGCAATCCTATGGTGCACTTAATGCACATGTATGTAAATCTATTCACCACAAACAAGGGTTTACACACATGTTAGTTTCATATTGTGTAAGACTTATTCATTTAAGCTGAATGATTCTATCTAAAGAGAAGTGAAAATAATCATGGTTGCAGTATGTCAGTTTATAATAAAATTATGTAGTAAGCACGTGGTCCCGCGTGATACATAAGGTATATAAATTCTTAGCTTGTTTAGTTTTAAAACGGCAAAATAGCTCGTTTATAGCGAAGTTTTGTAGGATATATAAACGGCAGACGGCGTAGTTTTTCACTCAAGGTGTGATTTGCGTAATTATAGTGTTGTAATTCTCAATAATTTACATTGCCGTCCAGTTTGTGGAGCTATCTATGTCTGTATGCGAAAGCTTTTATACATATTTTATGTTTATTGTTGTTTATTAAGTGCATACCGGATGTTATTTATTAAAATATTTTTCTTTAGCCAGCGCATCGGCATGCTCAATTTCGCTCCATGTTAATGTAATATTCAATTGTTCAGACTGTAAGTTGAGAAAGCCAGTTGGCTAGTTTGTCAATTGACAAGTGTAGGCCAGTTGGCCATTTGGAAAGCCAGTTGGCTGGTTTGTCAGTTGACATGTGTAGGCCAGTTGGCCATTTGGAAAGCCATTTGGCAAGTGTGTTAGTTGACAAGAGTAGGCCAATTGGCCATTTGGAAAGCCAGTTGGCTAGTTTGATGTATAGGCCAGTTGGTCAGAATGAGAAGCCAGTTGGCTAAACGGTCAGTGGACAGTTTTTAATTTTTCAGTTGAAGACTTTGACAGGCAGTATTTTACAAGCGCGTTGATCATGTTGGAATTCCATTTGTTGGACACCACGGTTGCTGGTGTTGATTCTATCAATGATGATAAGTATATATTTGTGGAGTATGGTTTATTTAGTTATTTTCATTCAGTACGTTTGTGGTTTTAACACATTGTGTAGCAGTGTAATTATCTGAGCGTTTGGTTGGTAGAAGGTAGTCTTGCATATACACTTAATAAAATTATGTTAGGAGATATTCGATTTTTTTTTCTGGTTTTATGACCGCGGTTATGTTATGTATATTTTATTGCTTCGTTTTAAATTCGGTAATTCAGATTTGTGGAGTTTTATGATGCAAAGTCGTATATTACAGACAAATAATCATGGTTACAGTATGTCAGTTCATAATGAAATAATGTACATGTAGTAGTCCCGTGTGACACCTAAGCAATATGAATTCTTAGCCTGCGAGGAAAATTGCTCGTGCAATCCAAGGTTTTGTAGGATACATAAATGGCAAACGGCGTGGTTTTGTCAACGTAGCCTAGTTGACACGTATATGTATTGTTTGGTGTGTGTGTAATTAGGTTCTTCTTTCCGAGGATTAGTTAACCACTGAAACGAATGTCAATTCTTTATTTCTAATTTTTACAGCTGTACAATAAGTATGATACAAGTACAATGATCAATTAATTATATATAAAATACTAATAAATCATTATATATGAACATGCAATATAATTGATGATGACTGGTATTACATTATTATTTTAAGACATACAAAATATTAACGTTTAATAATGTAGGTTTAAATATTAATTATATAAATTTAAACATGTTTTAATAAAAAACAATTCCTAGTTACATTAATAATAATAATCATAATAATAATAATAATAATAATAATAATAATAATAAACTTAAAATAACCTGAAACGTGATGTCAGTTCTTTATTTCTAATATTTACATCTGTACACAAAGTGTGATAAAAGTTTAATGATAGAAATATTATCAGCAGATACTAAGTCATGCTTGACAGGTTAGTAACAAAGATTATTTAGTATTGGTGAATGGTGATTTGATTGAATACAATTTATTGACAGTCGTCACTCAAGATGTGGTATGCGTATGTTATAGTATTGTAATTCTAAATATTTTATATTTCAGTCCAATTTTTTTACCTATCGGTGTATGCTTGTGATTGCTTATATTTATTTTCTCTGGATATTAGGTTCTTCTGTCCGAGGATTATTTAACCACTGAAACGTAATGTCAATTCTTTATTTCTAATCTTTGCAGCGGTACAATAAGTGTAATAAAGGTACAATGATCAATCAATTATATATAAAATAATAATATATAATTATATATAAACATTATAATTGATGATGATTGGTGTTACATTATCATTTTAAGACATACAAAATACAAACATTTAATGATGTAGGTATAATTATTAATGATATAAATTTAAACAGTTTTGTATAAAACTATTCCTAATTATATTAATAAAAATAATAAACTTACAATAACCTGAAACGTAATGTCAATTATTTATTTCTAATCTTTACATCTGTACGCAAAGTGTGATAAAAGAGTAATGATCAGCAGATTCTAAGTCATGCTTGACAGGTTAGTAACGAAGCTGATTAGTGTTGGTGAATGGTGATTTGATTTGAACAAAATTTATTGACAGTTGTCATTCAAGATGTGATATGCCTCTGTTATTGTGTTGTAATTTAAAATATTCTCAGTCCAATTTTGGGAGCTATCGGTGTGTGTGTAATTGCTTTTTGATTATTGATGCTTTATTAAGGACTCAATGTGTGACATGCGTTTTACAGTTTCGTACTTCTGAATAATTTATATTTCATTATATTGTTTGGAGCTATCGATGTATGTATTTAAAAGCCGATATTTAATATTTTCATGTTTATTGTTGCTTTATTAAGTGCATACAGGATTTTATTTATTATAATATTTTAATGTAATCATGCGTATCGGAATGCACCTCATTTTCGTTTCATGTTATAGGTTAGTGTAATACTCAAGTGTTTTCACTTTCTTGACAGAAAAGAAAACAGAAAAAGAAAAGAGAAAATAAACAAATATAATGAACAGTAGGGTTTGCTTATCCCGCTCGCAGTTACCTGAATCGTTCATTATCACTGATTAATGTATGGAGTGCCCATGAAGTAATATGCGCACTTCTCTGGATTGGTGGTAATGGATAAATGTGACAAATATTGCAGCTGCGTTGAACAAACTTAAATGCATCACTATATGCACTTTTATGCGATTTTAATATATTGCTCTGCCATTTGTTTTTCATAGTGTTACAGTGGATAGGGGAGGTTTTTGCTAGCCACAAAGGTTGATACATGAGTATGTGTATATAAGATAATTACGACATGTTCTTTATAATTGTGTTAGTATAATTTTAGTACCTGAGAGTGTGTGCTTTAAACGACAGCAGTTATTTTCCAACAGTTTTCGTACGAAGATGGTTATGCGGCAGTCTTCATCGGCAAGCAGTTGGGTAAACTTTTCAGACTGTAAGTTGACATGTGTAGGCCAGTTGGCAATTTGAAAAAGTCAGTTGGATAGTTTGATGTGTAGGCCAGTTGGCCAGAATGCGAAGCCAGTTGGCTGGTTTGTCAGTTGACATGTGTAGGCCAGTTGACCAGTTGGCCATTTGGAAAGCCAGTTAGCTAGTTTGATGTGTAGGCTAGTTGGCCAGAATGAGAAGCCAGTTGGCTGGTTTGTCAGTTGACATGTGTAGGCCAGTTGACCAGTTGGTCATTTGGAAAGCCAGTTGGCTAGTTTGTTAATGACATGTATAGGCCAGTTGACAAGTTGGCCATTTGGAAAGATAGTTGGCTAGTTTGATGTGTAGGCCTGTTGGCTAAACCGTCAGTGGACAGTTTGTTATTTTTCTGTTGAATACTTTGACAGGCGTTAAGACGGGTGTGGACGATTTAAGAAAAGGTTATAAATTTTAAATTCTTTCTTTGTTTATTCGAAAATGCTGTCAAATACAAATACCCATTACTATTTGTGTTGTGTTTTTTGTATTGATCTGAATGAAGATTGATGATGGTAATGATGGTGATGGTGATGAAAATTATGGTGATGATTATGGTGACCGTGATGGTGATAATGATGGTGATGTTGATGTGATTATCATAATTATTATGTGATGATGATGCTGATGATGGTGATGTCTTTGCAAGTCTTTTTGATAATTCTATTTCTCAGTATTCTAAGAATAGAGAATAATAAATTTACTCACGAAATGTGTTAGTAAATAGTTTCTCATCCCGGAATACTTGTATTCTTCGTGGTCCTCGTGGTTCCAGTAGCTCCGTCGCTCCGTTGCACTTTATTCTTGCAGTCTACATTCAATTCCTCGTGCTCCCCATAGCTCCGTTGCACCGTTACTAATCCGCTCCGTTATTGTTATTTTTATAAACTCCGCTGACTACAGTCCGTAACAAGAGATGTCAGAGGACAGCGCGCTCGACTATTTGAAGCATTTCAGTTGGTACACATTTTGGACAGTTGAAGGTGCATAAATTTGTTAAAATACAAAACTTTTATGTGAAGCCTTGTATAGTTTATAAATGTTTGGAACAAAAACTTGAACCACAAAGTCTATGTAAAAAGTGGGCTAACTCTGTCAAAATACAAAACAGAGTTATGGGTAATGTTGCCCTTGATACCAGAGTTGATGACCAAGGTTAGTTCCAAGTTTCTAGTGAATAACCTATGTAGTTTTGAAGTTGCAAAACTTCTGAATATAAACTTTAACCAGAAAATCTATGTGAAAAAGGGGCATAACTCTGTCAAAATACAAAACAGAGTTATGGGTAATGTTGCCTCTGATACTAGGGTTTATGACAAAGGTTAGTTCCAAGAATCAATTGAATAACTTATATAGTTTTGAAGTTACACAGCTTTTGAATATAAACTTTAACCAGAAAATCTATGTGAAAAAGGGGCATTACTCTGTCAAAATACAAAATGGAGTTATGGGGAATGGTTACCATGATACTGGAGTTGATGACAAATGTAAATTCCAAGTTTCAAGTGAATAGCTTTTGTAGTATTGAACTTACACAACTTTTGAACATAAACTTAAACCAGAAAATCTGTGTGAAAAAGAGGCATAACTCTTTCAAAATACAATACAGAGTTATAGGGAATGTTTCCCTTGATATTGAAGTTGATGACAAAGGTTAGTTCCAAGTTTCAAGTGAATGACTTATGTAGTTTTGAAGTTACAAAACTTTTGAATATAAACTTGAACCAGAAAATCTAAATGCAAAAGGGGCATAACTCTGTCAAAATACAAAATAGAGTTGTGGGGAATATTTCCCCTTACACTGGAGTTGATTACAAAGGTATATTCCAAGTTTCAAGTGAATAACTTATGTAGTTTTGAGGTTGCAAGATTTTGAATAAAAACATTAACCGAAATTCAGACGCTGACGCCGACGCCGGGGGTAGTAGGAAAGCTCACCTATTCTTCGAATAGTCGAGCTAAAAATGCAAGTGAGAACCGTTATAAAAACATGGACTGATCAATACTGGTATATCGAACAATTTAAATTAAAGACGATTACAGCGTGTTTGTAAACAGAAATCCACGATTCCCCCTATTTACAATAAATGGTTGATCCCCTCATTATCAACAAAATTTACACCGACTGTAAGCACAATAGGATTAACAAATATAAAACTAAATTAAACAATTTACAAGTAAACAAAAGCAGTTAATCATTCACACACAAAACAAAATATAACTCGTTCATTTCATTTGGTACACTAACCCACAAATGTATCAACGTTCAGTTTTGTCGTTGAAAAGCGATTTCTATTTTTTTAATGTACTTAAATATTGCGTCAATAACATTGTCAAAGCCGTTTCGTCTTTTATTGTTTGAGTTATAAGTGTTGATATTAACTCACATACACTGATTGCATGATTGTGACAGCTATAACAGTTTTATAAATATAAATGTTGTACTTACGAGAACGGAAATACATTTTCGTAAATATCCCCAAAACCAAAACTCGTATGTGCAACCAATACATGTACGATCATGTATGTATGTGAATGTACTGAAACCCTAGTATGTAAGAGCAATATTTATTAAAATATGAATGGTTCCACATGCAACAACAACGTTTCTAAAAACGTGCAGATACAAAAATAAGATCTCCAACATGAAAAATACTTTATTTTATCATCCAGCCGCTAAAACCCTCAAGGTTTCTTGATGTCAATATGCAAAATGAATGCGGCCCAACATAAGTTCGTAGAAATTATACGATCCCAATAGTGCCTCCAGTGTTGACGATATGTTGCCTGGTGTTCTTTGGGGTAGTGCGCTGGAGTCTTTGAAATAAAAAACGGGAGCATTACGACGAATATCCATATACATTTTAAGATATATGTCATACCACGAAATAAATGTATATCGCTTACTTTGATTCTATTTTTCATATTTTACGTTCACTGTAAGTTAACAGCTTATTAACATCAACATCCAGAAACTTGTGAAACACACTCCTGGTTGTGCGAGATTTCGTTAAAACGTACCTTCTTTGATCACTCGAATGAAGACAATACTTATGTGTGTAAATATGGTTAAAGTACCATGAATCTGGAACGACTTAACAGAACTGTATGATTTAAATCGATGTTATTTTGTCTAAACAAAATGTTGAAATGAAATGCTATATTCTTATACCGATCATAATTTTAATGTACACATAGTTGTAATATATAAAATATAGATACGAAGCCATATATTGTAAATTATTTTAAACTAAATATTAGACATATCTTTTAGCCATTTATTACCTATCACTTTCGGTTTATAATGCGGTCTAATAACTGAAATAATTTATTTAAATTAAAGGAACGTGACTGTTGAAGGAATAACACGCACGCTTTTATATCACAAGAGAAACGTGAATCTTACTGTCTGTAAGAAACAAATGGATAGACATAAGTTAAAACTCTCTTCCTTAATATCTGATTAGCAAGGTACAATACAAGAACGTTTTTAAGAACAGAACTAGAACTTCATAAGCCTTTGTAGCAAACACTGAAGTAAATTTATTAGCATCGTAAATATACATAGACATAGGTGCTCCATTTATAGCTTAATTTGCATTAAAACTTCTAATCCTAGAAATGTTTAATACACTGTCGTTTAAAAAAAACGACAGACGCTAAATAAAAATTTCATATGAAATATTCACCGATATGTAAGTTTTAACTAAATTAAGGTTTATCAAAGATAATTGAATACAGGTCAAGATACAAGACACTCACATTTGAATATGATGACACAACTCACAGTGAAGCACCATACAAACAACAACGTTCCAGTGCCAATCAACGTGTACATCAGTCGTTGTATTTCCGGAGTCTTCAAACCTGACACACACGCATTAAATAAAATGTATTTTGCAATGTAACTTTCGTAAAATATGAATTCTCTTACTTACATAATTATTTGCTCCTTTTAACACAATATAAGACAGTATGTGGTGTGATCGGAATGTCCAGTACATGTTAAAAAGTAGCTAAAGATCGTATTTCGCATTTTTATGTACTGAGAAAAGTATATACATGTGATATATATCACAGAATAATGAGTACGAAGGCTGTTTTAATACGATTTGTCGTAATGTTGTCATATATGTATTCCTTTTTATCATCGTTAAATAATGCTAATTAAATAATCACCTACCAGAGAAAACAACTGTTTTACGATCGTGTAAGTTGAAGTTGAATATTTTCTGATCGTCTACTTGGTCGTTGACGGCTAAGCATTTGAATTCCACTGCGGATTCCACTTGCAGTTTATTGAAATGAAGGGCACACAGGGTCGACTTTTTACATTCTGCAAGGATGTTGTCACGACATCGTGTATCTATTCCAGAAATATTTCCCACCGGTTTACTGTCCACCTCACACTCCAGTGAGTCAAGAATATTGTCATCTGCCCCTCTTGCGAACCTGTGGAGAATTTGGACTGTGGGTGGACCTTATTGACAAAACAATTATACAAAAATTAAAATACGATGCGCTCAGAAAACACGTACTATAAATACTATATTTGTTTCGACTGTATGCGTGTGTATAGTTATAACAATAACGGAATGCAATATTGTACATAATATACTCATCATGCAGTAGGATAGTTTTTATTTTTATGTAAGTATTCTATTTTATGGGATATATTGTAAAACCATATTTCGCTGGAATACGTTTTCAATATTCAGTAGTAATAGCTATATTTCATTCGATACTATCCAATCAATAAAGAGTTGGTTACAGTAGAAACCCTACAAGCAATAGTCATCCACATTCTTGTTTTGACGACTTTCTTATTGTGTCTTTAAAGTGGGTATAAAAGACTTTTCATATCAGTTCATCTTAAAATAATCAGCAAGGGACCAATTAAATTTGCAGCGAGATAGAACAAATACAAATGACGAAGGAATAAATAAGGCCACTATAAATGTCTGTTTTAACAAAATATACACATATTTCCCCGCTCTATAACAAAACAAAGTTAGATATTGTTTTAAACTGTGTTTCTTTGAAAACTTTACATTTCTGCACTTAGAGTTATTATCGCCTTATTTTAACAATTTGCTTTTAGTTCAGGTCAATTCGAAACGCATAAAATCTTTGTGTGTTTTTGAAAACTTAACATTCGTTTACTTTGAGGTTTTATCGCCTTAAATAACAACTTTCGTTTATTTCAGAAATTCGAACCGAATGACATCTTTACTTCTCGTTCTTTATGGATTTCTTTTATTTATTTGCATATCTAGTATTTAAACCGCGTTTGCACGACGTGGTATACAGTAATATATGTCTTTCTGCACCTCTAGCACATTTTTACATTCTTTTTCTTGAGTTTCTTTCGTTTACGTTGTTTTCACCATAGTTCTTAACATTTGCGGCTTTCTAGTATGCATTTATGTTGTATGTTTCACACAGATAACAATACCTCCCATATATTAATGTACTATGGTACGCATAAAAGAACACATTTGATTTAATACAATATAAGTGTTACGGCATGGATTTAATAACTGAAGGGGCAGGTTTTGTTGCGGCCCGGTTTGCTCAGTCTGTGGAACACTGGCCCTGTAAGCACAAGGTCACAGGTTCGAGTCCCCTACTGGCTGCACAATTTCTCACACAGTGACATAAGGTTCACAGTCAGTTCAAACAATTCAAACGACAATTATATTGGAGCAATAAACATACAAACTAAATATTCACAGTATTTTAATGGCATTACTTACGTAAATAATAATGAACTGTTTATTGGCGATAAGAAAAAAGCAAGATACTAGTACATTGTAGATGGTTATGTCATATAACGAATTTGAGATTGCAAAAAAGAATAATTAAAACCTAATAAAAACATATATATACATTCGAGAAAGATCTATAGTGTAGTCCTCGCTGAAATCAACTCTGAACGAAACACATTGTACCCGACAAGTAATGATATGACCGGAGGCGTCCTGTGAAACGTTGACGTACAGGGTCGAGACGATGTTTCTATGGCCAGTATTGGTCGTCTTGCTCGAATTCAGACCGGGAAGGACCGATGTCCACGTGAAGGAGTTCCGGGGCAAATAACACTGATTGTAACATATACAGTCAGTGTTAATTGCCCCGGAACTCCTTCACGTAACTCAGGAACGTCAAGCACCGTTTCACCTTGGAATTCTTGGAATAAAACAATTAACGAAACTAATTTTAAGCTCGACCTTCCTCATTATGTACATTGGTAAGTATATGTTTAGTTTTCATCAATTTTTTACATTAAATTATTCCATTAAATGTTGTAAATGATAAATATTGCTGACATGAACGTTGTCTTTTTCAGACTTTTATTTTAAACTGATGAAAATCAGTCATCGTCAATTAGTCATAGATCATCACATAGTACGTCAGAAATATCATGAATTGACTGTAACTTGTTAAATGTCGATGATAAACAGAAAATGGAATAGTGCCATTAAAACTAATGGAATGTCTATTTATTTAAAAGTCTCGTCCATTTTATATTCACATCGATGCACACGTTGTTAAAGTTTCAGAAAAATATGGCATTGATCTTCCGTCAAAACATAAGGACCATAACTACGATCCAAACGGGAATAGTGTACAATATCGTTGCATTTGTATTTTCCTCGAGATCTTTCACAAATTCGCTCCTGTTGTACTTTTCTGATATGTGTATGTAACAATTTTGTTTAATATCAGAGATAATATAAGCGATTCTGATATATCGCGGGTTGAGCGAGAAACGGTTGCATGTTAAGCAGAGAAATGTTAAGCAGAGAAAACAGTTTTTCGCTGAACCCTTTTTATTTCGTGACGCACACCTTTGGCATTCTAAATGTAACAATGCTGGAAATGCCTATTTGATTTACATCGTTAGCTTTATGTAATGTACGAGGATTACACATGAAGATAATTTACCTTGGCATACAGCATAATTAGTTAAATTAAAACCTCAATGTCAGTTTGTTTATTGCTCATATTAATTGTTTTTCTTGTAGAAAAAATATTATTAAAATAAAGCACAAGCTAAATAATGATTAATGTAAATGATTGAATGTGTTACGTACAAAATAAATTGATTGTTTAACTGAATGATTTATATGTAATGTTTTATTATTGAATTGGCCGTTTCAAGTGGTATAAAGTGGCAGAAGCATTGTAATGCATTTACATTTCTTTTATTATTTTGTACTGTAGTAGGTCACTTGCATGAATAAAACAGTAAATCTGCGCAAAAAGCGTAACCTAATATCGATGCAGCAGGAGTAACACAACGTTTTTCAAACACTTGATAGAGGTACTATGACTCTGTTCAGTTCATAAAATTGCAACTTAGATAGGATGCGTCAAATGATGGACCTTTTCACCTATAACTGATTGTAACGTTTTGAAGTCCAATACACTATGTTGGGTTGACCAAATTACAACACCGAATAAAAAAATAAACACATAACAAAACAAAAATCAATCAACCGGGCACACCGCCGTCTTGATGTGAATGCAATGCATTGGTCATTTCAAGGTTGAAAATTACACTAGATCCCGCACATGTGTGTTGGTAAACTTTGCAAACAAGTTTAAAAATACTAATACATTTTCTTGAATTGGATAATTTGTATTATGCACATCCTATTGTATAAGGGAAGTGTACCAGTTGTACTCGTGTTATTAAACTGGAGTTACCAATTTATATCAAGTAACTGACATATATACCTTTTAACTCAATAAAGTGTCTTCTTTAATTCATATTATATTAAGACAAAACGCAACTAAGGAGACTAGTAATGGTCGTGTAATTAACCTTGAATTTGCATTTTTAATTTTTATATAATCCAAGTCCATTAAGCATTACGTATTTCAATCAGCAAGTATGTACGTGACAACAGCTGTAAGGCGCAAATGCTATTTGTTTTCTCCTCCTTATAGAATATCTTTATTAGCAGAAAATTAGAAGAAATATTGTTATTTCAATTTTGTTTTCGTAGTTGCTGGAAACAGGGAACGAAGAGCCAGCATCATTGTGTGTTTTAATTGAACGGTCTATATTTATAAATGATTTTATTATGTATTTAGAAAACTTGTCAATGTACAATAGTATTGACAGTAGTAGTGATTGAATAAACTTTCTCCATTTTCTACAACTCAGCCATTTTTCGATTGTTTTCGGAAAAATGATGTATATATCGAATTTCAATTTTATTGCTGAAAAGCGATTTCAAGTTTGAATATCTTGAAATATTGCGTTAATAAAATTAACAAAGTCGTTTGGTCTTTTATTGTTTGAATTATAAGTGTTGATTTTAACTCACATACACTGAAATACACGATTGTGACAGCTTTTAATGTTCTACAAATATAGAATACCGAAGTTGTACATAAAACAGAAATACGTGTACGCAAATGTAATCAAAACCAGTACTGAAGATCTGGATAAAGGTAAGAAGAATATTTATTAAAAATAAAAGAATGGTTTCATATTCAACCACAACGTCACTGCAAACATTACAAATACAAAAAAAAGATCTCCAACGTGCACACGTTTTATTTTATCAATAAGCCCCTAAATGAGTCAAGACCCTCAATGTTTTTCCCGTCAATATGCAAATGAGTGTGGTCCAAGTTCGTACAAATTATACGATCTTAAGAGTGCTTCCAGGGGTGACGATGTGTTGTCTCGGTGTCCGCGGTGGTAGCGTGTCACGTGTTTTGGGTTTTCTGATATAAAGTACGGGATTATTACGACAAATATTTATATACATTTCAAGTTCTATGTTCCATGCCATGACATAAAAAATGCTTACTTTAATTCTATTCTTCATAATTTTAGTCCACTGTAAGTTAACGGTTTATTAACTTAAACATCCAGTAACATGTAAAACACAATCACGGTTGTGCGAGATTTCGTTAAAACGTACCTTCTTTAATCACTTAAATGAGAACTAATATTTATGCTTAAAAATGGTTAAAGTATCAGAAATCTGGTAACGCCCTGACAGAATTGTATGATTTAAAGCGATGTTTAAATTATTTTAAAAATAATATTTTTTCCACTGAAAATAAAAATGTTATATTATTATGTGAAACATGCTTTGAACGTCATCGATAGGCGCCACTAAACAACGTTATCTAAATACCATAAATACCGATCCTAGGATTCATGTACACATAACAGTTATATATAATAAATACTGTATAATATATATTAAACAGTATATAAGATTTAATATAAAAATATATGTTAAGTAATTTATTGCAAATTATTGTATTAACGCACAATGTTATCAATTTAATTAATCAATTTCTTACCCATCCAACGGCGCTTTTAGTTTATAATGCGGTCTATTAACTGAAATTAAATTTTAAAATTTAAGCAACATCACTGTAGTTATACAATGAATAACACACAGGCTTTTATATCACACGAGAAACGTGAATCTAACTGGCTGTAAAAAGCAAAGTGACAAACTTCAGTTATGTCATTTTAACTTTATATCTGATTTAAAAAGAAAAATACTAGAACGGTTAAGAACAGAACAATAACTTCATAAGCCTTTGTAGCAAACACTGCAGGAAATTTACATGGGTGTTACATTTACAGTTCAATTTGCATTAAAACTTCTGATCCTAGACATGTTTAGTCGTTGCCGTTTTAAAAATACCTGATACGCTCAATGAAAATTTCATATAAAATATACTTATATGTAAGTGTAAAATAAATTTAGATTTATTTACGATTGTTTAATACAGCGGAAGATGCAAGATACTCACGTTTGACTATGATGACTCAACTCACAATGCAGCACCACACAAACAACATTGGACCCGTGCCAATCAACGTGTATATCAGTCCTTGTAGTTCCGATGTCTCAAACCTGCTACACACGCATTAAATGAAATGTACTCTACAATGTTACTTTCACGAATAATATTACGGGTACTTCGCTCATTACAAGCTTTTATTATATACCTATTTAGAAAACACATTTAAAGACAGCACGTGTTCTGTATGGAATGTGAACGCATACGCAATGTAATAAAGAAATACATAGGCATGTAATAGATACATGTAATAAATAATGTAAAAAGTAGTTTTTCGTATGAAACTTGTCTGTATTGGATCGGAATGTCCGATACATGTTAGAAAGAAGCTAAACATCGTATTTACTTGGAGACGTTCAATTTACAGGTACACGTATATAACTGTGATATATATCATAGAATAATGTGTATATAGACTTTTTGACTATTAGATTTATGTTAATATTGTCAAATCTGTATACCTTGTTATCATTTTTAAATAATGTAATTTGCATAATCACCTACCTACAACTGTATTACGATCGTGTAAGTTGAAGTTGAATGTGGTTTTTATCTTGGTCATGGTCGTAGACGGCCAAGCATTTCAATTCTACTGCCGCCGCGGATTCGTTTTGCAGTCTATTCACGTCAATGACACACATGGTTGATTTTTCACATTCTGCAATCATGTTGTCACCACAATGCATATCTGTCCAGGTAATATTGCCCACCGGATTACTGTCCACCTCACATTCCAGTGAGTCCAGAAGATTGCCCTCAGCACCTCTTGCGAACCTGGGGCGAATTTGGACCATGGCTGGACCTTATTAACAACACAATTATAAGAGAAATGACAATACAAAGCCCCCAAATGGTAGTAATAGAAAAATAACATACTTGTTTCGATTGTATATATGTTTATCGCATTAACAATTACGGAATGCAATAATTTACAATATATAAACATACTCATCATGCAGTAGGATTGTTTGTTTCATGTTTCTGTAACTAAGTGCTTTAAGTTCAGATCAATTCGAAACGCATGACACGTCTGTGTGTTTTCGAAAACTTAGCATTCGTGATTTTCGATGTCTTATTGCCTTATGAAACAACTTACTTTTAGTTCAAATAAATTCAAAACGCAGACATGACATCTTTGCTTCTCGTTCACTTCGGATGTATTTCTCTCTCTCTTTTTTAATTTGCACTTCTTGTATTTAACAGTGTTTGAACTACATTATATTCTATTTGTCTTGATGACCTCTTGCTCGTCTTAACTTTTCTCTTATATGATTCAAATCGTTTAGTTTTGTCGTGTTAACCATATGACACCTTAAGTTATTAACATTTGCGTCTTACTAGCATGCATTTAGTTGGTATGTTTTACAAATACAACAATACTTATATACCAATGTACGAGTATGTCGTACTATTCTGTGCACAAAAATGACTCAATAACTTAAATATAATATAAGCGTCACGGCATATGAACTTGATCACTAATGTGGCAGGTCTTGTTGCGGCACGGTAAGCTCAATATAGGGAACACTGGGCCTGTAATTAGTTTAGAAAAATCACGCACAATACATTTTCACAGTATTGATAATGGTATTACTGACTGAAAAATGCACTTTTTCTTTGGCCTAAAAAGGAAAACATGTGCTTATGTCATATACTATTTGCGATTGCAAAAGTGAATACTGTAGTTGTAATAAAAACCATATACACATACTTGGAAGGTCTATAAGGTATTCTTTGCTGTAAGCAACCTCGAACTCCGAACATTGTAAATGACAATGATTTATGTGGCATGAAGCGCCCTGTGCAATGTTCACGCACAGCGTCGACACTATATCTCAATGACCAGAACTGGTCGTATTGCTCAGGTTTAGACCCGGTAGGTCTGATGTCCATGCGACTAACTAACTAACTAACCCATTTACATAATTGTACAGTGCATGGATTAATAAGAGAACATTATTTTGATGCATATGTGCTTGTTGTAGATAAAATAATGAACCTGACAATTCGTATCAAAACTACAATCAAAACGTTTTTTAGAATGAGAATAAATGCAAAATAACTTACATTTGTATATAACCGTTTTGGTTATGAACTCATTAAACAAATATTGCTCATTGCTTCCTTTTGTATAAGACGTACAGGTTAAGTGTTTTATTATTCTAACTTCTGTCCATGTCAGTCAGTGTTTTCATACTGGTAAATGCCCCTGATGCTGGGTCATAGATGTTTTTCTGCTCTTCGTCCGAAAGTGGCTTATTTTCCAGATTCAGTTCCATTTTCGTGCAGGATATTTCAGATTGCTGACCGAACATGTGATCTGCCCTGGTACATCCTCGTGTATGTCAGGGACGTCAAGAACCATTTCTCCATGAGATACGATAAGAAACATGCAATTCAATTGATGTTATTTTTTTGCAAACAACGCGTCAGTTCAAATATATTTCTATATCAGGACCGTTATTTCGGCCCTTTATATTTTATCTGTGTCACGAATTATGTTTGGAAATTGCAGATTTGCAAACATATGAATTTACCCCTTTTGTTATTCCAGTCAAAATTCATTTATTTATTTTCATTGAAAAAAGTCTAGCATACAAATAATTCATAATTTATTTTCGACATACGTGTTCATAATGATAAATTTGCCATTAATTTCCTTACAATTAAACGACTAATTCTGTATTATTAAACTTAAATTACCAGAGATAAGAAAAAGTATTGAGAACACTAATTCAATTAAATTACACATATCGGTGATTCTTCGTGTGAAGGTATTGTTATACTGGTACATTCAAAAGTGTGGAATGTCCGAAAGTGTAACAAATGTGTAAAACTGATTGCAGAATGAAAATATTTCTTGTTGATTTTTTCCAACAAGCGTTGTTGGTTTCTGATTCCGGTCAACTCATGGACGTGTTTTAAGTGTTGTATTAATGATTGATTTGTTCGTTTGCCATATATGTACATATGGCCTGAAAGACAAAGCATTATTCGCACAGACATTAACTTCCTTAGGCGGCTTGATACAGATTTGCTGGCCCATATCTCCACGGTTAGGAGACTCACCGGACCACCTCATTTGGAGATGTTAAGAAATGTCCGGTGTTGACATCCGATGTGGGCCGGTAGTATTGTAAACATTAAAAAAACTTCCAAATGTGTATTAATTGTGAAATGTTTAACAGATATCGATTATGTCTAATATCATTTTCGTCATAAGTTCATTACATTCTTTTGAATACATTGTAAATGTGGATGTTGGAATTTGTTGGATATTATTTACTTTTTATACCACCTGACCATCTCGGAAGTCACCACCGGATATGTTCTTATCACCTCTAAATGAGGTGGTCTCGTGAGTCTCCTAACCGTGATCTGGCTGTGTGCGTAACAATTCGTTAAGTCATAATCAATTGCGATTATAGTTTCCGTGTTACCCGCAGGCCTGTTTCGCTTGTCGGGCCCGACATGCCTTCAAAGCAGTTAGTCGTTAGCCGACAAGCATTGAAATACGCCGACATTCCTCAATTTTCAATGCGACAACCCTTAATCCCTTTATCTAATTACATTGCTCTGTATTTGAAGGGTCATAAACGAACGCCGCCTTGATCTATAAGGTATCGGTTCTAACAGCGTGACTGACAAGTAACTGAAAAGTGTAGTCCCGCCCACAACAATCTAATTAGCCAATCAAATACGTTGATTTTAAAGGCGGAGTGTATACCTTACTGACAACTAAGAAGTGTTTGACAGCAAATAGTAGCACTTGTCCGGAAAAGTGAACATGCGTTTTAAAACACTTTATTATTGTATTTACCATTAAATTTATACGGGTTATTCCCGAATATATCTCACAAACTGACAATCAACGATTAATGTGATATAGAGCCTCATTTTAAAACAAAATTTGACGCCGTCGAACGTAGTTTTGTTCACATAAACATTATGCAATTAAGCGCGTGACCATTACACGCACGTTTGTCACGACTTTGTGCATGGCGACATAAGTTCGCGCACTTTTGTAACAAAACACACTTTTTACATGGATATACATGACCGTAATTTATGTCGATTAAGAACCATGTATTCAAGTATTAAGTATTTTTTCCCTCACTGCGTTCGTCCGAAAATAAATAAATTATTTCCTTACTTACAACAATGCAGCACCTATACAACCATAAAAGACAAACACATAGTTCTTTAGGAGGCGGTCCGCTTTTCTTTTATTTGTCCGTTACACCATTTACTGTACACATCTGTAACACATTAGTATAAAATTAGTCTGCATAATGTTCACGCAAATAAGCTAACTTGCTACGCACAAAAATAGTAACAAACACAAATCCCTAAAAGAACTACACACTCTAATAAACGCATATACATAACAGTGTAATAATATGTAATTCTTTAAAGTGCAACGAGAGTCGCCCAGGAAAAAACAGAGATAAAACTCTTTTTGAAATGCATTTGGGAAAACAACTGCCCGTTTGTCAAATTTCACGTCGCAGAGTGTCGGGCCTCACCCATATTAACAATAACAATCGTCACGGATACATTTTATATATCGACGAAATAGTTACATTGCAATATAATTAATTTGTATACATTATTAAACAAAATGAACAAAATGAACGAACCTATATTAAAGGGATCTATTCACAGATTGACGAGTAGACAATTTTTCAACTTTTTGTCACCGACTCCAAAATTAAAAGAACACTGTATAAAAGGGAGCAAAACACACTACGGAGCTAGAAATATACTTAAAAAACGGTTTCATTTATGAGAAATCATCCGTTGAAAATGATACAATTATAAAGCGTTTGTAACGCTAAACGAATGAATAATTTGGAGTGTTTCTGTTGTTTGCGTTGAAATTGTTGACAACACATGAAACACTTACATAAAGTTAATAATGCAGGACAAAACTAAGATGTCGGAATGGCCGAGTGGTTTAGACGATAGCCTTTTAATCCGGAGATCCCAGGTTCGAAACCCGGTGAGACCATCGTTTTTATTTTATTTTTTTCTAAATACTTTTCTTTTTATTATACTCGAGTTCTTTAGTTCCGATGCTTAAATCTGTCCAAGTTAAGACATTTAATGGCATACTTCAAAAAGTTAGAAAATCTGTGAACAAGTCCCTTTAATATTACACACTAACGTTATGAACAACAACAACAACTACTGAACTGAAAGCAGACATACATATATTTGAATATAAATTGTATCTCCTTATTCCCTTATTTTTTATAAGTTGCTTTTGCAATTTAAAAATATGCTGAACCACGTGCTAACTCCTGTGTAAGCGAACCTCGAATGGCTCTACCGCCAAATCGGACGAAAAACTCGTGCAAAGGGAAATACCGAATGCTTACTGAAGCGTGACGAAAAGATTAGCAAATAAAGTTGTTTTTTTCTTGCTTTTAATGTCCGCTTGTAGTATAACTGATAATGGTTGATGTTTTTTTCGCATCCGAAAACAATTAATAAAATAGAAAAGTTTTTGAATCAACTAGGTGTTGAAAGTAGAGTTTGAAACGATTCTGAATACCATGAATAATTGAAAATTTATTCCATAAAAATGCCTCCAAATGTCAATACGTTTTTGTTCAATTAAGAAAAATAGGGTCGAGCGATGCGGTCGATTTCGGGCAGGTGGGGTCGAGCATTGCGGCCTATTTCAGACAGATGGTGTCGAGCGGGGTCAAAAGGAGCGGCCGATTTCGGGAAGGGGGTCATACGGGGGCAGATTGGAACGATGGCGGAGGGGGGGGGGCGGTCCTACCGTTTTATTTCGCGTGGGGGGGGGGGGGGGGGGCGTCGGGGATGCCGACATGCCTTCAAGAAACTGTTTGTAAATATATGTTACATATATTGTGTAGGGAAATATCTTAGGCACATATTAGGTGTTGCACGAAAATAAAAATAAAATGTTTTAACTGTTCTTTAGATATGACAGATACATACAAATATTTTTACATTGTCCGTCTCCTATGCCTGTACATACTGAAAATGTTGGCCATAAGTTAACCTGCAGGAGCATTGTACCGAAAAGAAATATAATCAGTGAAGCATACGTAGTTTTATGTGACGCACATATACAATACTATGATTTTGTTTGATAAACGGAGATACTTGAGTAGTCATTATCAAAATGGCTTAAAAAACACCACCAAGTGGTAAATACAGTTCAGCTTTTATTCATGTCAATACATTCATGTAATATAATCTTTGTAAACTGTCAAAATACATTTTAAGAACGTTCTTATACATGCATCTGCAATTAAGGAAATGTAAGTTAAGTTATTGAGAACCGGTATTCAAAAACTGTTATAGATTTTCCAAATTTATCTAGGCGTAGTTGTGTTTCTTTATACCTCTAATCCGTGCACAGGTTTTAACCAATGAATGTTTTAAATTGTGTGTCAACAGTATCTTATGAGCATTCGTGTCATGTGTTCTTTTGCTAATCCGTTAGATGTAGCCCCGGGCATGCATACACGCTCTGTGGGACGGTATACAATTACGCCAGTTTTTGCCTTAGCACTCGAGCATTGCAAAAAGTTTCCCTATATTGCATTCTGGCAGCTCATTGAGATCACGTGACAAATTCCACAGATTTTCTTAAATATGACGTCACGGTCACACGACCTGTATCTCAACCATGACTGTAGGTCCTCTCGTGCAACAAACAATATTATGCATTACATTTAATATTTTAGTACTGCAGCGACTCTCAACCCATTGACAAACAATTTTAAAAAATGTATTCAATAAATGTTAATATTTTTATTAATAATACACATAGAAACTATGCATGCATTTTGAAATTGTATACTAATACGTACTAACTAATGCCTATTTTCGGTCCCAGAATACAAATATTTTAATTGCCTCAGACCCTCTCGAAAAACAATATTTATGTACGTTTAATCTTAGTTTTATATATAGTACATTATGCACACGGTCATTTCTGGTTATTCCTTGCCCCTTATGAGAAAACATAACTATTAATGTTCGTCGTTTATGTAGTGTATTTATAGTATTGTCTGCATTGTTTTTCATTCTGTTGATCCTGCTCATTTTGTTATTCTCTGTTCTTCACTGCAGCTCTTGAAAAGCAACAGTATTAATATGCGCCGTTTTATATACTGTTTATATAATTGACCCTGCAGAAGTCGTTCTCTGTTATGCTTTGCACATTTGAGAAACCACTGTAACAATATGCTGTTATAAATTGATTATATGTGCTAGATTCTGCGCAAGTCATCATGTGTTATTCTGTGCCATTCGTGAGAAGCACACACTGGTATACAAAGTATGAGGGGCGTGTACGGTACGGTACCGGGTGGCTCTGTTCTTCTCCAGAAAGTCGATGAGCTGACATGGCCTGCCGACCTATAAAGCAATACATGAAAAAGGTCATATGTTACCAAACAACGTTTACAACAACGACAACAGCACCAAAAACAAACATATCGACATTAACGTCGATAAACTCAACTACGACGACCAATTTCACGAAGACGCTAACATCAGAAACACAGCATCAACAACAATGAAACAACAAAAACGACGACGACACTGACAACGAAATAAGCACGACGACAATAGCAACAACAACGACGACGACAAAAACACCGACAACAATAACAAAAAACAAGAATGTAATAACAACACCGAAAACGGCGAAGACGACGGCAAAAGTAACAGAAATAGCATCAACAGCATAACTATGCAATATCAATTATGATAAATTATATATGTATAAGTGAAGGAATATCAAATAAACAAATGTAACCACAGCGAAATGTTACTAACTTGTGATTCTGACGTCACTCCGGATGCAGCGACGTTGTTGGCGTCACATGAATCGTTTCTTGCACGTTGTCCCGTCGCATTCCCTGCAACACAAACTGGTATTTAACATCGTCGCAACAGCTGAGCACTTTTATACCTTGTGTTCATAAACTTATACAAATAATTATAAGACGACATGCATATACACCCCTACCCAAACCATAAATTATAAACCATGTGTTAAACATATATGTGTACACATGTATAATCAAACTCATCTGTGTTTTCGGTGTCATAAATGTATGCCTAAGAATTGTCATTCAAAGTTAAAAGGACTTAACAGATTTTCGTATTTTAACAATTTTTTTTAAAATTTCTGAACTTCAAAAATTAAGGCATCTGAACTTATATACACACATCCTCTCTAAAGACAAACATTAAAAGGTGAAAATATGCTTCCTCGCGGGCACGAACCCATGATATCTGGATCAAAAGTCTTATACGCCAACCACTAGGCCAAGATACTGCGACGCCTAGGCGTGTTTGTAACGCTATATTTGTACCCGTTTTTGTTTTAAATATTGACGAACAGCGTCAGAAACGCTTAATATTTTTGCCAATCATATCTTATAGTTCTATATTATAGTTTAGGCATCAGAAATTTAGACGACTTTTTATCAAAAAAAGCTTAAATTTATTTTAAATTAATAAACGAATGTATATTCACCAGTTGAAGATCGGTCGTCTGCTGCAACATTTTGACCTCTGCAATATCACCACATATTATGTAATTGTTATTTCACATGCGCATAAAATATTCGTATAATAATAATAATAATATATGACTCGAACGTTATATACAGTAACTGGTCATGCCTATTTTTGTATTAATGTTATCCGCCGGGCCGGCTAGCTCAGTTGGTAGAGCGCTGGGCTACAAATCCGAGGATCGCGGGTTCGATTCCCAGCCCGGCCACATAACTTGTGTGGGGATTGGTCATGAAATTATATCTACGGCCATTCTCCCCCTACTTCTGATTCAAGTAGGGCAGTTGTCAGTTACTGGCATACGTATGTGCACTTAGTACTGGTAAACCAGCTTACCCAGGAAGTGTGAGTAGGTTAACTGACCGCCGTTATATGACTGAAATACTGTTGCATACGGTGAAAAATCCAAACAAACAAACAATTGATGTTATCCAAATATGAAGTATACTCGACTATGAGGTTAAACTTTATCATCAAATCGAAGAAACTCAACGTTACATGCGATTCTAAGTAACTATTAATGAAGCATAGCAAAGGACGAATTAGAGAAACGAATACGTAGAATAATTAAAGTATGTACACAATGACGGTAAAATATATAAGGTTTGAAACAAAGAGTGCAATATGTGATAGGCATACACTGTGATAATGCAGCTTACACTCCGTTTGGATGATTAGCCTTCTCGGACTGTTTTAAGCTTACCAACAAGATAATAAATACTGATGACGGAAAGCATGAACTACGTCCACCTAAAACGAGGTACTATAATGAATAATGAAGACGGCAGCAGATGAATTATGTCCACGGCATACGAATAAAGATAATAAGGAATGATCTATACGACAGTGGATCAATTATGTCCACTTCACACGAATACGGACTATCTACAAACTATTCAAAACGACATGTGCAAGATTTAATTTATGTTGTTATAATGAAATAATACGTGTTGGGAACGATATATTAAGTCGTAAGAAACACACATAAGTCGTGTGAACGAGATATATAAGTCATGGGAACGACTTATTAATGTCTGGGAACGATATAATTTATCTGGTTTAGCTGGTTTATTTGGCAAATCGGCATGAGCAACGCCTTTGGCCATTTACAAAACACATCATGAAAGATGGCCATTAGCAACATTACAAGTTCGAAATACATAATTCCAATTATACAAAGCAGGCTTTATAACAAATATTGTACAAAAACATATCTATCTATAAAGTGGATTGATTAAAACTTATTTTATAAGTAGGTTAAGAAGCAACACTATCTAGGGTTTGGGAACGTCGTAACATCGCAAAGTACGTCAATTTTGAAAGTCGTCTTAACAAACCAATTTTGTCTGATGATATTAGATTAACAAATTTATTAATAGTACTAAAAGCATTTGAAATTTTCTATTTTTGCATTAAGTCATGATACAAGGGACAGCAGAGTACAAAGTGGAATTCTGACTCAACAACATTGTAATTGCATAGTTTACATAGTCTATTAATTCTATCCACATTATTGTATCTTCCTGTTGCAATCTCAAGAGAATGTGAACACAATCGTAACCTAGTCAATGCAATTCTATATTTATCCTGGTCAATAGCATCTAAATATGTTTCATACCTAAAAGCAGTTTTGAATTTTTTATAATACTCTAATTTGTTTTGAGAATTCACAGTTTCCGACCATATCTGTATATATTGGTCACGCAACCTTTGCTTTAACATGGGTATATAGCAACAGTTAATATCAAACATATACCATAAGTAGCCATATCCAAGCATATCTAATGCATTATTAACCGCCTTTCCCCAGCTATTTTTGAAATTCAATGAATTAAAACTGTTATCTAAAATATGTTCTATAAATATTTTGCCTGGAAGTGATTCCGTATTTTTCATAATTTTACACCAGTATTTTGAGGCTCTTTCCCTGCAAATGACCGAAAGTGGGAATCTACCTAATTCACCAAGGACGGCAACTGTGGATGTTTGAGTACGCACGCCAAGAATATGCTTACAAAATTTGATATGGATTTTGTCTACCTCCTTGAAGTCCTATATGCCCCAAATCTCACTACCATACAAAATATTAGGTGAAGCAGTCGAATCAAACAGTAACAATTTTGTTTTAATATCTAAAGATACTCTAGTAAACAGTGATATAAGGCCATTATATGCCTTCAGAGCCTGTTCATTTAGTGCTTTTACAGCATTAGCAAGACTTCCGGTATAATAAAATTTCATACCAAGGTAGCAGAAACTATCAACAATCTCAAGATTAATATTGTTTATACTCTATGTAAAATTATTTCTAGATATTTTGCGTTCAAATATACATATTTTTGTTTTAGCTACATTTATCTTGAGGCCCCATTTAGAAGAATATTGGTTTACACAATCTAGCTGGGTCTGCAAACTATTGGGATCAGTCGTAAACAAAGCAATATCATCTGCATATAGTAACATATATAGTGATAACTTTTTTATATCATTTATAGACATTTTAGACACATCAATATAATCCTTGATATCATTAATAAATAAGATAAACAGTAAAGGAGATAGAGGCTCTCCTTGTTTGACACCAAGTGTTATGTCAAACAGTTCAGAATACGGCATGTGTTCAGAATTTTTAACACAAGCTTTAACGTTTGAATATAGAGATTTAAGCATTTTTAACATTTTACAACTTACATGGGAATTAGCTAATTTTATCCACAATGCATCATGTATAACGGTGTCAAAAGCCTTTTCATAATCAATAAATACACAGTATAGTTTTAACTTATTAGAAAGAACTTTCTGTATTATAGTATGCAGGATGAATATACTATCAACAGTACTACGATTATCGCGAAAACCAAATTGAGCATCGTTTAACTTCTGCTCATTTTCGCACCACTTATTCATCCTATTTCTTAGCACAAGTGAGAATATTTTAGCGATTATATTTATTAATGTAATTCCTCTATAATTCGAGGGATTTGATTTACAACCCTTCTTATATATAGGTACAATTACACCTTTAGTCCATTCGACCGGATAGATACCACTATCAAATATATGATTAAAATAGTCGTCAAATAGGGAGCAATAAAATCTTTTGCATCAATAAAGAAATCCGCAACATTTCCAGACATATCACAACTTTTATATCTGGACATGTTACCAATAGTTTTACAAACCTCTTCTACACTAAATTGGCAGTCTAAACTATCAATATTTATATTCTCATACACATCATAATTGTTTGCATTATCATCTCCATAAGTGCTATTATTTGGATTATTTGACAAATTACGAAAAATGATTGGCAAATTCTTCAAGAGAAATGTCAGGTGATCCAGACTTTTTATTACTTTTAAATTTATTAACATGTTTCCAAAATTTGCGTGAACCACTTTTACTTAACACAGACAATTTCTGTATTTCACTCCTGTAAAAAGATTGTTTAGCCTTACGTTTGATACATTTAAAAGCACTCCTTGCATTCAAAAAATTCAGTCTATTTACATCACTAGAATTAGTTTTGTACATGCGTTTACTTTTTGATTAAAAGTCAACTTAGCATTTCTACAGTCAATATTAAACCAAGGGGATTTCTTACCACTATTTCGATTGTTATTGACTTTAGTGCGAAATGTTTTACCATAAACCTTAAATGACAGATCAAAAATAGTACTTGACAAACTATTCAAGTAGGTATCAAAATCTGTTAAACCATCTGAAAAACTTTTCAGCAATTCATCAAAAACTTGTTTATTATCATACAACACGTTTTGCAATTCTTCATTTTTAATTGAGCTATCGTCCCACACTAATGTTTCAACACTAGCAGTATTAACAATAGATGCATTATTGACGCAATTTAATTGGAACTCAATTGGGCAATGATCCGAGAATTCAGTAATATCATATACACATATACCGTTAAACCGACCAAATATTTCATAATCACATATAACATAATCGACTACACTAGCAGCAAATCTATTTCTGTTAAAATTATAACACATGAAATTACCCGGCTCTAATCGCCCATTGACTATACATAAATTATTCTCTTTACACAATGACAATAATTTATTGCCATAAGTATTGGCAATTTCGTCAAAAGAACATCGTAACGGCAGTTTATCTACATCAGATGGTATTGTAGGCATAGTCACATATCTATCAAGGTTAATATTTTTATTTTCTACCAAATCTGATCTCTGACCAATGCGTGCATTTAGGTCACCGGTCAAAATAACATCACCTAGTAAAGAATAGCGAAGTAAATCATTTGAGATATTTTCAAAGAAATCAAATTCAAACAGAGGTGAACTTCTACATTTGTATACCTGTGAATCTTCTGGCGGAATGTAACAATGTATAAAGTAAAGGTCATTAGATGTACCAAAGAATGTCTTGCATAGCTTAATACACATATAGCCGTTAAGATTGATGTCCACTAATTCAATTTTTTTTTTTTTGCCAGCGTACTTTTTATTAAAATAGACAATTAATCCACCACTATAACGTTTTGCTTTCTTGTTAGTTAAAGGTATTGGACACGAAAAGCTATCAAAATTGTTTAAATTAACATTTGAACAATTTGAGTGCCAAGTTTCACAAAACAATAATACATCAAATTCATTAATATAATTTGTAAACTCATTATCATTTAATTTTGAGATAAGTCCTTGAACGTTCCATAACAGGAAACGTAGTTGCTTCTTCGGGAGCTCCTATTCAGCAGTACCGGATGTGTCGATGGCGCGGCCCTGGTGATCCGTCGGAGGGTTCAATGGTACAGACGGGGCGCTGTTTTCAGGCCCGCGTTGCTGGATTGGCACTGGTCGGCTTCCGTTTAGGGAGTTCGACCCGCCGCGAGGCGGTAGATCCGGTGTAACTCGGCCCTCGTGATCCATTGGAGGGTTCCATGGTGCAGACGGGGCGCTGTTTCTAGAATTTCTAGATCCGTGTTGCTGGTTTGGCTCGGTGCGGTTTCCGTTCCGGAAGTTGGACCCGCCGCGAGGCGGCAGATCCGGGGGAGGACCAGGTGGAAGGCTGTCGGCGGTATAGAGTTTCCTGTCGATAAACAGCTTATCAACGCTCAGGGAAGCCTGCATGTTTTGAGAACGCGCCTGCACTAGATACGGAATTAACTTCCGCCGACGTTCCTGAATCTCACGAGGATATTGGTCAGACACGTGATATGCAGAGTGTTTCAGCTTATCATAGGTGTTTTGCTTCACTGTCAGCTTATCCTGATGGAAGTTGAATTTGGCGACAATAGGTCTCTTCAAACCTTGTTCGAACCATCCAACACGATGAGCACGGTCGATCTTGATTACCCGCGCATCATTCATACCAAGTTCATTTTCGCAGAAAGAAAGAACTTTTGCCATACAATCTTCATTTCTACTATCATCAAACGAATTTTCCTCAGCGAAATTAAAAAAAAGGAGATTGTCGCGCATAGAATGGGCTTTCAGCTGGACAACATCATCAGCTAATGTGGAATTAAACTGCTTCAAGTCATTTAAATCTCTCGACAAAGCATCAGACTTAGAATTTTCAGAGTTTAAAGATTTTTCTAAAACAGAATGTTTACGACGCAAATCATCGCATTCACTACTATCGAAGCCCGGCTAGTTTCAAGTTCAAGAAGTCGTGTTATTACCTCAGAAAACTTCGTGTCAATGTCATTCATTCGGGCCTCCACAAGCGTTACATTTTTCGCTATTTTGGATACATCCATCTCAATAAGATCAAGTTTGGCGAGCCTGTTATCAATGCTTGACAACCTAGCAAAAATCGCCTGTATCGAGCCCTGGTCCTGCGTGGCGTTAGGCACAGCTGCTGGTTGCGCTAAATGGATGCTGGCGGGGGATGGAGGCTGCTGGAACATATATTGCAGATGGGGCGGATAATATTGGCCGAACATCTGTTGATTTGGTGTGAGCATGACAGGGGAGTTTCCGAGGGCGCTGTTGAGGCGTGCACGGCATCCCTGGTCCTGCGGAAACTGCTGGTGGGGTCTTCTCGGACATGATTTGGATTTTATCAGGCTGATCGTTAGATGAACCTGGTGATGCTTGTTCGTTTGTGCGCTTGTTTGTACGCTTGTTGTTACTTTTGGTCATGATACGCTATACATTTCGAGGGTCAGCAACAATAGACTTGACCGTTGAACGGTGAACGGTGATCGAACTTTAATCACTAGACAGTTCTTTTCACAATATCTTGCGAAACCGGTTTTGTCACGTTTTTGTTATGGAGTAATACAATTTGAGGTATAATTGGCGAATTCTATGGCTGGTCGCTTTTTATACTAATCCAATTAGGCGAACAATAGAAAACACAAGATTCGTTTGACAAGTGTGCAGTAAATCCCTGTGCAAAATTCAGTCCTGAAACGCGGAAACTTAAAATACATTTTACATTTCATAGAGAACAACACTTTTCCTCATTAAATTTCTCAATAAAAATCCACCAAAATCACAGATTAGCTATATAATACTGTCTTATCACTTATAATCCAATTTTCATGAAGAAATAACACTTTTGAAACTATGTAAATCGAACTTTTCCTCAGAGCCCTAAAATATACGTCTCACACTCTTGACCACCAATTTATAGTATATATCAGAAGATAGATATTATTTCTACGACTTGGAACATAATACGAATGAAGATGAACACGGCAGCATATGGAATATTTCCACATAATACAAATAAAGATGATAAATAATGGAAAGCAGCATATATATCAATGAACTATGACGAAATGAACCCGGTAGTTTATGAATTATTGCCGCGTCATTTGAAAGCAGATAATAAACAGTGAACCCGTTAGTTACGAAATATTGACACATAATACGAAATAAGGTAATGAATAACTAACACTGATGACAATGTTATTTCATCACAAATTAGGAGAATGAATCATGAGCAAGGTAATCAAAATATTTTTCACTTCTTACTGAACCACAAATGGATGATTACCCATACAGAATGTCCCTTCAAGTTGCCTGCTTTCTTATTGCTGTATTTATTAAGGTATATATAAATAAAAATATTGAACATTTGATAAGCATCACATATTTGTATAGTTTCTTTTTCATTTCATAGTTTAAAATGTGTTGTTTTTGTAACTGATTTTTATGTTATGAGTTTTATTAATTTATTATTGATTCATGTACACCATACATTGTCTTACATTTCAAAATTCATTCCTCCGTAAAAATAAGACACCATTGCAAAAGTGATCCTTATCTAATTTTTTATTAGTATGCATAATCGACAAAATACTTACGTTTATAGACAAAACACCCGACGACAAGACCGAAGCAGACGACCAACGATGTCATTGATGCAATTAACGTGTTCATTAATACCAGTGTTTTTGTTGAGCCTCTTGTGGTCTTATCTGAAACTGTGCGAGCAAATGATAACATTACGTTGCAATTACTTTTGCTTTCATTGTTTTGGTAATAAGTATAACACAAATTATGTAAAACACGGTCGATTACGAGTGCATGCTAACAAATCTTGCCACATTCGTTTTTCGTTAATTAATAACAAGTGTTTTCTAAGAAAAACTAAATTTTTTAAAAGTTTTAACCAATGTCTTTCTACCAGAAAGTCGTGAATTGTTGTTCTCAATTATGCTGGCATTGTTATTTCTCAATACTTAAAATACTGATTTTTGTGTGGATTTATAGCAATGGTTTTTCGAATAACATATTAATTTCAATAACAGCATTACATGTTATGTAAATGCATGACTTTATACTGTACCGTCCTTGGCGGTGAAGCTTTTTAGGTCCTGACCATGCATGTATACAGCCAAACACGTGTAATTCATAGCGGAGTGAACTCTCGTCCCATTTAAATGCAGGAGACAGTGGAATTCTCACATTCTGTGTAGGTGCAATTAGACTGTGTATCTATCCAAGAAATATTGCCAGTCGGATTTCTGGTCACTTCACACGTAAGGGATTTCAGAACACTTCCTTCTGAGCCGCTCACGAATGTTGGTTGAATTTTTACCGTTGGTGGACCTTGTCAATATACAAGTAGTTGTAGTGAAATAAGTAATTTATGTAATTACACTTAAATTCGTAATTTATGTATTTCTTGCACGTTATATATCTTAAGTCTTATTAATACTTAGGTAAATCACTAAGAAACGCGCATTAATATACTCCGAAGCATTTATTTTAAAATATATAACTCATTGCATTAAAATAAAGCGATTTTATTTTTCAGAAATAATTCAATGTTCACAAACGTTTCCTTAAAGTTGTGCATGTATCGGTGAAATAACTACTTAAGGACTGTATTTAGATGTTACACATTATACATATACATACGCGGAAGGTCTATGATGTAGTATTCGCTGAAATCAACCGAATCAACCGCGAACTCCACACATTCTGCGTAACATGTACTTCGATGCCCTGTGAAATGTTCACGTACAGTGTTGACACGATCTCTTGATACACAACTTCCGTCGTATTGGGCAAATTTAAGAGGGAGGTCCGATATCCAGGCGATGCTACAGTGCACCATTATGCATTGGATGATCAAAAGATACCATGATGTTTCGTTGATTTGACAAGTTGGGCGTATCATTCTCATGCTTGATGGTAGATCTTAGAGTACATATTTTGTAACTGTTTCGACAAAGATTTATAATATTGAATGGAAGCAATAACTGCAACGAAACAAATCATAAAAAACTAATGAATCTAGGTTCATTATATTACAGTGTATGATTTTTCATTCTACCACGGCACGCGGCTAGTGGTCCTCGTGGTTTAATTCCTACGCATCGGAACTCCAAACCGTTGGTTATTACCGCAATAACCAACAGTTACCCTTCAATTATTTCTTAATTACATAATTTTTTATGTAAATGTGGTTTACGTATATGAAATATACTTATATATCAAACCGAACAATTGACGTACTTATGCATTACCAAAATTGCGATGATAAGGCAACACACTTACATTTGTATGTAACCGCTATGTTTCTGAAATCGTTAAACACATGTTGCCAATTGGGATCTATCTTATAAGATGTACAGGCGAATAACTGATTATTCCAGGTTCTGTTCATGCTAGATATAGTGTTTACACTTGTAAGTGTCCCAGATGCTGGATCATAGATGTTTTTCTATTCTGTTTCCGGAAGTAGCCTAGTATCCAGCTTCATTGCTATTAGTGCAGGCTGTTTCAGCTTACTGACAGAACATGTTATCTTTCCCGGGACTCCTTCTCGTAGTTCTGGGACATCTAGAAACATTTCACCATGCAGTTTTAGACAGAAAAAAGTAAAGAAGCCAATTGTTAGCCCGATCTGATGCGATTTGTCCTAACATCGGTTAGTTAAAAATAACGTTACTGAATGCCTTGTAAGCTCATCTGACGTGCTAATGGTGAGCTTTTGTGATCCCCGTTCGTCCGTCGTCCGTCGTCAGTCGTTAGTCGTTCGTCGTCGACATTCACCTTGTTAAAACTCTATAGACCACATTTATTGCTCAATCTTTATTAAACTAGAATAGTGCTAATTTAGGCCTAGTTCCAAATTGGGTCATGTGGATTCAAAATCTAGGTCACACTAGAGGTCACAATTTTTGCCCAATCAACAGGAAACTTGCTAGATCATGTTTCCAAATGACATCTCGGCCGAGTTCGAAACTGTCATGTGGAGTCAAAATCTAGGTCAATAGGTCAAAATAAAGAAAAAACTTGTTAATACTATAGAAGTCACATGTTTGCCCAATCTTCCTGAAATTTGCTCAAAACATTAGTTGTTATTATATCTCGGCTGAGTTCGAAAATGGTCGCCCTCCGTTGTAAAACATGGAAGCCAGGGTGCGGTGCAGTTTTCTTTATATGGCTATATTTAAACTTTATAAAGCTTGTTAACACTCTAGAGGCGACATTGGTTGCCCATTCAACAGGAAATCTGCCCAGATTATTTGTCCCCTTGGTATCTCAATCGAGTTCGAAGTTGTGTTATGTGGGGTCAAAAACAAGGTCACTAGGTTAAATTTAAGAAACATCTTGTTAACACTCTAAAAGTCACATATTTTGGTGAATATAGGGCATAATGAAACTCCAGAGACATCATCAGGAAAAAAACCACTATTACTATCCGCTGGTCCTTTATTTGAGGCCAGTGACCAATTGCCTATACAATAATGGACGACATATACAACACAACACAAACATAAAAATGATTTAAACTGGGGTCACCGCCTTCAAACGGTCAATGCAAAGCATTAGAGATTTAAACCAGTTTAAAGGCATGCCGAACCTCACACTTAGCCCAGAATTTATTACAATACACGCACTTGTAAATAACTTTAACGTCATAGCATTGCAATTCAAATTAAATCATAATAAAAGAGAATATTAATTCAATTGAATTACAATGTAATTACTCAATGGTTTAATAATCACCAGAACAACAGAATTGCAACTTTCTAAGGCACGATGAAATGAAGTAACTACAATTATCAGCTTAATCCCTTCTTGTTGACAAGATTTCAAGACCTAGCATCATATAGTACAAATCACAGATCATCGTCGTTCATCTCAGGAAGAAGCCGTTATACGTGGTGTAAAATGCCAGATTACATAGCTGGGGTGTAAATGTGAAATTTGCTCAAAACATTTGTTGTTATGATATCTCGGCTGATTTCGAAAATGGTTGGTTTCCGTTGAAAAACATGGCCGCCAAGGGGCGAGGCAATTTTTCTTATATGGCTTTTCTTATTTTTCCTGTTCAACATGAATCTTGCTCAAATCATTTGTCCCAATGATATCTCGGCCGAGTTCCAAACAGGGTCATGTGGGGTCAAAAACTAGGTCACTAGATCACATCAAAGAAAAAGATTGTTAACACTCTAGAGGTCACATTTTGCCCAATCGTCTTGAAATTTGCTCAAAACATTTGTTGTTATTATATCTCGGCTTAGTTAGAAAATGGTTGCCCTCCGTTCAAATCATCGATGACTGGTGGCGGGGAAGTTTTCCTTATATGGATTTATTGAAAACTGTATATAGCTTGTAAACACTCTAGAGGCCACATTTTTGCCCAATCAACAGGAAATTTGCTCAGATCATTTGTCCCAATGATATATCGGCCGAGTTCAAAACTACGTCATGTGGAGTGTAAAAAACCTCTAGGTAAAATTACGAAAAAGCTTGTTAACACTCTAGAAGTCACAGTTTTGCCCAATCTTCTTGAAATTTGCTCAAAACATTTCTTGTTATGATATCTCGGCTGAGTTAGAACATGGTTGCCTTCCGTTAAAAAACATGGACGCCAGGGGGCGGAGCAGTTTTTCCTTATTTGGCATTGTTCAATACTTTGTAAAGCTTATTAACACTCTAGAGGCCACATTTTTGGCCTAATCAACATGAAACTTGCTCAAATCACTTGCCCCAATGATATCTCACACGAGTTCGAACCTACATCGTGTGGGGTCAAAAACTAGGTATCTAGGTCAAATTGAATAAAATGCTTGTTAACACTCTAGAATGCACATTTTCGCCCATTATTCTTGAAACTTGCTCACAACATTTGTTTTAATGATATCTCAGACGAGTTCAAAACTGGGTAACATCGGGTCAAAAACTTGGTCTCCAGACCAAATTAAAGAAAAAGCTTGTGAACACTCTAGAGGCCACATTCTTATCCGAATATTCATGACACTTGCTCAAAAACCGTTTAGTTCATAGCCCCTTAGGTGTGCGATCTAGGGCTTTATTGCCCTCTTGTTAGTTATTGCCGTTTATTATGCCTTTGATTTCATTAATGTTTAATAGGTTCTGTTGAGAATTTCAGTATCGCCTGCTGTTCTTTTCTAATTCATTATATTTCAATTGTTTTCTATCGGATAAAATATTAATTAGGCGATTTTGATATGTACTTGACTCCTTTGTCATTTTTAGTATAACAAGCTTGGAGAACCAGAAATTTGCATTGATAGGTAGCAGTAGTAGTAGTACAGCCTAATTAGTCATCTTCAAATTTCAAGGACGTTTGTTTATTGTTCAAATTTTGTTCTTATAGAAAAATATTATTGAAATTATTCACTTGCAAAATGATGACGTAGCATTTTCAAAATAATATTACTTACCCTCTAGAAGAAACGGCACGAGTAATGTATACTTTATAATAAGATTTATATTCACGTCTATTATCATCATCTTATCTATACCTTGACTTATTTTATGTTCACGAAAATATTGTTTGTTCTTCTTTATTTTATAAGTGATGAGTCTGGTGAAAATTAACACAATTTTAACTAAATGTAAAACATCTATATCCCCTGAACAGATATAATTTCCTTTTATGGGTTTGCGACTCAAGTACTGAAAAATTCACAGAGATACTTTGATTTTCTTCAACTGCGTATGAAGCATAACAATGGTGGCCACTTCTATTGTTTTTCTGGTGGCTATTTTTAAGATGTTCTCATGATAGCATGTTTTTACGCACACACTAAATTGATTGTTTAACTGAATGATCAACACTTAAGGTTTTGAACTTGGTTTGGTCACATTAAGTGGTTTTATGTTACATGAGTTTTGTAAAAGTTAAATTTCAATAATTAGTTTGTACTGCGATATGTCACTTGGATTGAATTAAAGAGTAAAGCTACTGTAAAAAAGCGTTACCTAATGTCGATGCAGCTGGAGTTATACAATGTGTTGCTTGCACTTATGGTGATAGACGTATTATGACACTGTTATGTTTATAATATTGCAACTTGGCCTTGATGCGTCAAATGATTGACCTTTCACTTATAACTGAGTGTCACGTTTTGAAGTCTAATAAACGACATGTTTGTTGGGTTGACCAAATCACAACACCGAAAAAAAAGTATAAACTTGGGGACAGCGCCCTGTAAATGTGAATGCAATGTATTGGTCATTTAACGATTTAAATCGACACTAGATCACATTTGAAAACATTTCATCAAATAATAATATATTTTCTTAAATTGAATCATTTGTCTTACGTATATCTTGTTGTTTAAGAGAATAGTACGATTTAGGAGGACCTATTCTCGTTATTATTATTATTAATATGATTGGCATTTTTTATTTTGCTACAAATTCAAGTCCATTCTCCATGATTTCAATCAACATGTATGTATTTTTAACAGCTGCAAAGCGAACAAAGGACTTGTTTTCTCATCCTTATAGTTTCTGTTTCTTAACAGGAAATTATAGAAACTATAGTTATTTCATTTTTTTTCCCTAGTTGCTGGCAGAACGCTACGAACAACCAACATAATCGTGCGTTAATGATTGAACAGTCTATCTGTATCAATGAGTTTGTCTTGTATTTAGAAAACTCGCCAATGAACAATATTATTCAAAGTAGTGGTGATTGAATCAACATGCATTTTCAAAAACTTAGACAGTGTTCGATTGTTTTGGGCACAGTGATCCACACACGTATCAACGTTTAATTTCATTGTTGAAAAGCGATTTCAATGTTTGAATATACTGACATATATAATGCAACAACATAATTATCAAAGTGTTATAAGTGTTGATGTTAACTCAAATACGCTTACATACACGATTGTGACAGCTATTAACGTTCTTCAAATATAAAATAACGAAGTTGTACATAAAACAGAAATGCGTACACACACGTACGCAAATGTCACCAAAACCACTACTGAAACGCTAGTAGATCAAGGTAAGAACAATATTTATTAAAAATTAAATAATGGTTCCATATTCAACAACAACGTTACTGAAAACATTACACATACAAAAATTAGATCTCCAACATGCAAACGTTTTATTATTAAAACCATCCCTTTAAAAGACCCGCAATGTTTTTTTCCGTCCATTTGAAAATGAGTGTGGTCCATCATAAGCTTGTATAAATTATACGATCTCAATAGTGCCTCCAGGGGTGACGATTTGTTGCCTGGGTGACCGCGGGGGTAGCGTGTCTTGTGAGTTGTGTTCTCTGAAATAAAGTACGGCAACATTGCGACGAATATCCATATTCATTTCAAGATATGTTTTATGCAATGAAATGAATGTCTATCACTTACTTTGATTTTAGTTTTCATCTCTTTCTTTCGCTGTAAACTAGAGCTATCACTGAAGGTGATTACCTCCATACATCGCTTTGACACATATATAGAGCTTTAACACAGATATAGAGCTTTGACACAGTGTCTAGTCATGTTGACTAACAATTCGAAGTAATATTAAAATCCTTCTAGGCATTTAGAAGTTACGGAAAGGAACAAATCGCAAATATTAAAACTTTGACCTTAAATTGTGACCTTGACCTTTGACCTACAAACATGGGTTATGTACGCGAAACATCGTCTGGTCATGAGGAATAATTATTTGAAATTGTATTAAAATCCTACTAGGCATTGTGAAGTTATGGGGCGGAAATGAAATACAAGTATTAGACTTTTGACCTTGAATGATTACCTTGACCTTTGATAGACAAGCAATGGTCATGTGCGCGACACTTCGTCTGGTCATGGGAAATAATAATCTAAAGTTATATTGAAATAAATCCTTCTATGCATTACAAAGTTATGGAGCGGAAACGACATACAAGAATTTTACCTGCATTTGACATTTTAACCTTGAATTGTGACCTTGACCTTTTAAGGAAAAGCAAGGTTTAACGAAAATCATTGGTCATGTTCGCGACACATCAACTGGTCATGCGGAATGATTAACTGAAGTTGTATTGAAATCTTTCCAGACATTAAGAAGTTATGGAGCGGAAACAAAATAAAAGTATTTGACCTTTGACCTTGAATTGTGACCTGGACCTTTGACAGACACGCATGGGTCACGCATGGGTACGCGACACATCGCCTGGACATTGAGAATAATAGTCTTAAACTCCTTGCAGACATTACAAAGTTATGGAGCGGAAACAAATATGGGACATTTTCAAAAAGTGGGGGTATGATAAATTGTTTATTAACTTAAACATCTAGTAACTTGTAAAATAATCTCCCGGTTTTGCGAGATTTCTTTAAAACGTACATTCTTTGCTCACTTAAATGAGGACTTATATGTAATATGTAATGTGTAAATGTCAAAAGTATCATGAATCAGGAAACGACGTGGCATAAGTATATAATTTAAACCAATGATCATCTGATTTCAAAATCAATCTTTTGTCTATTGAAAATAAAATGCTACAAATTTACGTAAAACTTAACAATACAGTTGCTGTGAACAACATCGATAAGCGCCACTAAACAGCGTTATATATATACCATAAATACCGATGCTAGTATTCGGTTTCGCACAGCTATCATATATAATAAGTACTATATAATATATAATAAACAATATTTAATATTCAATATATAGTTTTAAGTAATTTAATGCAAATTATTTTATCAACGCACAATATTATCAATTTAATTAATCACTTTCTTACCCATCAAACTGCGCTTTCAGTCTAAAATGCGGTCGAATAACTGAAATTAAAATGTTCAAATTAAGGCAATAGGACTGTTAGCCATCACAATAGTTAAATACAGTAAATAACACAAAGAATAGAAACGTGAATGTTACTGTTATATCACAAGAGAAACGTGAATCTTTCTGTCTGTAAGTAGCAGATCGACATACAAAGTCATGTGTTACATTTCCTTTCCTTTATGTATGATTTACAAAGCACATTACTAGAACGTTCAAAAAAGAACGTGAACTTCATAAGCATTTGTAGAAAACGCAGAAGTAAATTTATGAAAACCGTAAAAGTACATGGGTGTTTTTGCATTTAAATGTTCTTATCCATTAAATGTTTTATACACTGCCGTTTTTTTCAACACGTGATTCGCTCATATGAAATATTTACTTACACGTACGTGTAAATTAAATTAAAAATATTTTTCTTAGATTTGAATTGTTAAATATACTTCAAGATACAAAATATTCACATTTGAATATGATGACGCAACTCGCAGTGCAGCACCACACGAACAACAAAGATCCAGTGCCAATCAACGTGTACATCAGCCGTTGTATTTCCGTAGTCTTCAATCCTGGTACACACGCATCGGATGAAATGTATTTTACAATGTTACTTTTACAAATGTATAAATTAATAATTTATTTACACGCATTAGCTCATGTTAACCTATTATATGACATTGTGTGGTATGTCTGAAATGCGAATCTAGACTATAATATATAATGTGCAGAAAAAAATACATAATCATGAAATAGAAACATGTAATAAATAATGTAACAAGTAGTTTTTTCGTACAAAATTAGTTCATATTGGACCTCTATGTTCAATACATGTTAGATGAAGCTAAACATCATATTTAGCATTTCAATATATATGTACACTTATATACCTGTGATATTTATTATAGAATAATGTGTACGAAAAATAATATATTGTCGTAATGTTGTCATATCTGTATTCTTTGTTGTCATCGTTAAATAATGCTATTTTTATATTCACCTACCAGTGTTTACAACTGTTTTACGATCGTGAAAGTTGAAGTTGAACGTTTTTTGATCTTGTCCATGGATGTTCATGGCCAAGCATTTGAATTTGACCTGCATTCTGTTGACATGAAGGACACACTTTGGAGAGTTGTCACAATCAGCAAGGATGTTGACATCACAATGCGTATCTATCCAGGAAATATTTCCCAGCGGATTACTGTCCACTTCACATTCCAGCGAGTCCAGATGATCGGCTTCTGTACCTTTCACGAATGTTGGGCGAATTTGGACTGTTGGTGGGCCTTGTTAATAAAATGTTTAATAATATATATGTGCAAATACAATGCTCCAAAGAAGCAACCAATAAGGAAAAAGTATACACATGCAAATGATGGCTTGTTCAAATATGTCACGAAAACATGATTCGGTACAGTAATTTAAATATATAAGCATATATGTATGACATAAAAGCATATTCACTATGCAACATGGTTGCTTTTACGTTTACGAATGCTACAGTATGAGCTTTTTAGAACGATAATTGACATTTAATATTTGTTAGGTTAGAATATAGTTGTTATGATGAAAGCTTTAATTTATTCAAAACAATTTATTCGTCAAAGGCAGGTCTATTGTAGAATCGGTACAAGCAAATGGTAATCCACTCTTCTTTTATTCGACTTTCTTAGAACTTTTTACATCACATTCCAGTATTGTGCCTTTACTGAGTAGCCTGTTGTATTATTGGATGAACTTTTGCTTGACCTGCTTTCTCTTTGTCTTTCTCTGTTGTCTTGTACTACTTATATTTACCTCGTACTAACTCTTATTCTACTTGTTATTCATCAGTTCCTTATTTTCTTCTTGCCGCGTTTCGAGCGTTAACAACCATATTGCCCCATCATTGCAATTGTTTTAACCCCTTTTGGCTTATGCATTTATTTTATATTGTGAAAAAATTCTTAGATATCGATGCTGTTCGAGTACAATACAGAAATCATTGCTTCGCCTGAATGTCAGGTGACTTACTTATTGTACAATCATTCACGAATATTAGATGAATGCATACCATAATTAAGCAATTTTAAATATGCCTAAAATTATTAAGATTGTTTCACACCTTTGAAGAACAGCAAGATAAATGCTGATGTCAAATCCTATCTACGATTAGAACTTTATTTAAACTTATGTTATTAAAACCGTTTATACATACGTGGAAGGTCTATGATGTAATCCTGCCTGAAATTAACCGCAAACTCAACACATGCTCCACGACAAGTAATTCTATGGCCTGAAGCGCCCTGTGAAACTTTCACGTACAGCGTCGAAACGATATCTCGATGGCTAACGTTGGTTGAGTTGCTCAGGTTTAGACCCGGAAGATCCGACGTCCACGCTATGTCACAATCGGCGTTACCGTCCATCGTAACACACTCGATGATCAACGGATACCATGTTGCGGTATTGACTGGACTAGTTGGGCGAATCATTCTCATGCTGGATGGTGGATCTTAATATAAACTTGGTATTAAACTTTGGTGAGTACATCAAAGCACCTTATACCAATATTCAACAACATTTCATAATAATACTTTTAAAGAAAGAAAAAAAATCATATAATTATGACTTTTGCAATAAAACTAATGCTGTTGAAACAGCTTGAAAATAACAGTAACAGAAGCAAACCAACAAACAACTTACATTTATATATAACCGTTCTGGTTCTGAACTCGTTATATAAATATTCACCAGTGGGTCGCTTTGTATAAGACGTACATGTTATTGATTTATTATTCCAGCTTCTGTCAATGTCAGTCAAGGTTTTTATACTAGTAAATGTCCCAGATGCATGGTCATATATATTTTTCTGTTCTGTTTCCGGGGTTGGCATATTATCCAGTCTTATTTCTATTCGTGCAGAATGTTTCAGCTTGCTGACTGAACATATTATCCGCCCTGGGACACCTTCTCGTAACTCAGGGACGTCAAGAAACATTTCTCCGCGGATTTCTTGGAATAAACAAAGCAAAGAAATAGAGGATACTTGTTGATTTCATTGTAAGACCGTATTTTATTTCATGAGTGGTATAAAATATATTTGCACGAGTGGCGGAGCCACGAGTGAAAATATCAGTTGTCTATGACCACAAATGAAATAAAACACGATTTTTAACTGAAATCAACAACTTTTCTTTTTATTTCATGCTTTTGGACGATACATGAAAAAATGCGCGAGATATGCTGAAGCGTCACAAGTTTGTATATTCTGACGTCATAAATAAGACGTCATTATGATTCCAAAATAGTACCAATTTTATGAGTCGTTGTCGCTTAATTACATTTTTATTGAAGTTTATTATGTGTTTACTGTTGTTTAAAATTGCCAATGACTGACCACTGACCATTAGGTTATTCGCATACTTTCAAAAAGAAAATCAACTAACAACCTGGTAAAAAGTAGTTCCATATAACCCAGCGTGAAATGATCAAATGTTATCATTTCACTCGACCCAGAGTGAAATGATCGAGTTATCATTCACTTGTATTCTCCACTCGTTCGGCGCATTTTTTTTTCTAAGCAAAATCTTATACATTTTGCATCTTTTTAACTACCGCCTTTTGACTTAAAATAAGAAATGTAATAATAATAATAATAGTATCGTTCTTTTCCATTTGATTTCATTTCTGTTAAGATAGGCTTTGCTTATAAACAATTTGAAATATTGCTATCATCAGCTTCAAAAAACGTGTTTGGTTCAAACTAACAATGAACGTAACAGCTACAAAATGAGTGTACCCTTACATTTATAGATGGTACATTTTATCTTCGCACAGAGCCAGTTAAGTTCAAAGGAAAATTAATTAGTTTACTCTTTAAATTACTGTTTACTAATACAAAATAGTATTTAAATAATGAACATGTTAAATCTGACTTGCGGATTTGCGAACTAGGAAATATTACTTACCATCTAGAAAAAACAGCGCAATTAATGTAAAATGCATTAAAACTGTTTTGTCCTTTTCCATGATCAACATCTCACGTATACCTTTTTTTTGTATATTTACAAATATGTAGAGCTATTTGTTCGCTTATTGATGAAAGTAATGAGGCTGGTGTTGATTAAAAAGTAGAAATAATATAAAACATATCTATCTCCTGAACAGACATAATTTCCTGTTAATGTTTTATGACATACAAACAGGAAGAGACCTTTATTCTAGTTTAAGTGTGTGTCAATGAATGGTACTGCTAATGTTTTCCTGGTAGATATTTTCCACACGTGTTTTTCAAAGTTTCATATTCTCACCTATATAATCACAATTGATCAATACGTTATGAACATATTTAAATACGGTAATGTTACGGAACGTTTCCAGACACCTGCATAGAGAGGTAGCTGCACAATATGTAAATTCGAAACAGTGTTCTGGTAGTTTAAAATTTAACAGATAGTTCAGAAACAGAATTTAAACAAAACTTCAATTTTAGGAACGTCAAATACAGTCTTCTACTTTAATTTATAATTTCCTAAACAACATTTTACAATTAAATACAGTTTTAAAATATTGACGTTATGTTGCAATAACTGGAAATTATCAAGCCAAACCTAAACGGAACATCTATTCAAAAAATTATTTAAAATAAATGGTAACATCAATATGTAAGTTATCAGAAATTTAATCAGAAAGTATCCCTGCGAGGCTTCAAATTGAAGTCTTTTTGGGCAAGTTTATTTTTTCACGTGACTGCGTCAGTATGCCTAGGCAAACCTCAGAAGCGGTACATTAAGTTTTGCTTACACTAATGGTTTAGGCAATAGTATGAATGAGGTATGTTCATAACATTGCAGTTGAGGCACGATGTTCCCAATGTTGGACCTTTCACGCTTAATGCTTGCCACCTTCTGAGTGCCAATAAACTGTGTAACATTGTCCAAACACGAAAACACAGTGTCACTTAACAAACATAAAACAAAATGATTTAACTCGGGAAATCTACCTGTTACGCTGAATGCAATGCCTCTGGTATAATAATGTTTAAATTAGCACCAAACCACAAACATGGTTATGTTTGTTGGTATCAACAATTTGAAAAACGTTTATTTATTTTTATAAAATTGTCTTTACTAAAATCACTAGACTTCTGTAACATATGGCATTAAGGTAGAATGCTTGCTGTTGGGAAGGACCTATTCTACTCGTGTTATTAAACTCGATTTGGCAATTTTTGTTATTCACCTGTTGTTGTTTATTTTAATATTCCGTATAACATTACACATTAGTGCATTTGCCTAACCGTATTGGAAGCAGCAAGCTTTTTAAGAAAAAAAAATTCAGACGCAAATGTTTAAATGTTTCACTCATAGAATCATCTGATTCTTATCAGGAAGTTAAATTAAGTATTGTTATCTTCACTTTCGTTTTCGTAGTTGTTGGAAAAACGCTACAGAAACCAGTCTTAATGTGCATTCATTTTTTAACAGTCCATCATGTAAAGTTAGAACATGTTATTATAGTATATAGCTTTTTCTGGTATTATTACTAGTAACTTCGTTTAATGGACGAATGTTGCATAATGATTTTTTTTCAAATATGTTTTCGTAGTTATTTACAAAAAGCTACATACAACCATCATTATAATTCATTTTTCAAACAGTGCAACATGCGGAGTTAGAATATCTCATACTTGTATGTAACATTAATTTTGTCTTGTATCTAAAAATGTCGATGTATGATATTAATTACAGTAGTTTTTGTGGAATAAATGACATCTGTCTTCCAAAGGTACCAACACTGTTCGATTGTTCTGGGAACACTGGTCCTCAAAAGTATCACAGCATTGCATGGTTTGAAAAACGATTGTTATGTGTGAATTACATATGTGTTAACAGCAACATCAAAGTCATTTTGCCTTTTATTTATTGAAATATACATGAAAGAAATACTCATACACACACTGTATTAACAATTGTGACAGCTATACAAAGTTTTCTAACAAACATTGGCAACGCTGTACTAAACAGTAGAACGTAAATGTCCGAAAAACTAATTCATGTATATATTTAATTGAACTAAAACTCCAGAATATTAACTGAGAACAGGATATATTAAAACATAAAAGAATTATTCTACATTCGACAGCAACGTTACTGAGAAATGCAAATACCACAATTAAATCTCCAACATGAAAAATACTTTATTTTATCAACCATCCCCTAAAACACCCCATTGTCTTTTCCTGTCAACATGCAAGTTGTTGTGGTCCAGCTATTATACGATCTCAATAGTGCCTCCAGGGTCGACGATATGTTGGATGTTGGATGTTCGACGTTGCGCATGCGCATAAAACCCTGCTTGTTTCAATAAAAAGATATCACATTAAATCGATCTGAATGTAAACTAACTATGTTATATATCAAAATTACCAATCTTTATTCGGAAATCTGTAATCTTCCTTAAAAATAAACATGACCCAACAACGACCTTGATCTTTTTCAATTTACTGTAAGTTCTGGGCAACTTTTTCTAACGTCATACGCGGAGGCCCTTCCACTGTTTTTTGCTTTTTGATATTAATACGGCAAGTTTTTAATGTCCTTATTTATTTCCTTTGATTTTTGTTGGATTTTAATGAAATTAATACTTATAAAATGTTTCATAACAATACGAGGGGTTGATTTTTTTTTGGCGATTAATAAGTTTAAAACACAAATAACTGCAATAAACTTTACTAACATGATATATTTATCTGTTGATGTTTTCTACGCAATTTTGTGCTCTAGTAAGTAATGCTGTTCTGCGGCTCACACTTGCAAATAATTCGGACATGCGACGTTACGTCATTGAAGAGAAAATAACGTCATAATTTCATCCACGAACTTACCGGAGGCCACGAACTTACCATATTAGATGCTAATTGAATCATTATATTCGTAGTATTTTATTCAACATGCAAATGTATATACCCGTTTTACCACTGTCACGCAAACTGAATTTGAATGTTTCCTGATCTTGTCCATGGATGTTGACGGCCAAGCATTTGAATTCGACTACGGAATCGACTTGCAGTTCATGGAAGTGCTGGACACACTCCGACGAGTTTTCACATTCTACAAGGACGTTGCCTCCGCAGTGAATATCTATCAAGGAAATATTGCCTACCGGATTACTGTCCACCTCACACACCAGTGTGTCCAAAATGTCAACGTCGGCATCTCTCTTGAATGTTGGGCGAATGCGGACTTTCGGTGGACCTTATTAATAAAGGTTTTTCAAAATAACTTAACATACGATGCAATCAAGATATAAAAGATCAACACAAATAACATATACCAGCAAAAGTTGTCTTGTTATAACAATTGCACTCTTCGATATACATGTACTAATAAAACAATAACAGGTATCAATATTTTATAGCATATTCATCGTGAAGGATTGGTTATTTTTCACTACACTGAGTTATGATTTATTCCATAAATTCCAATCGACAAAGTGTAGTTTACTGTAGAATCATGCACCCTTTTGTCGACTTTATTACAGTCTACTTCACCATTTTCCAGTCTTCCGTCTTTAAATGTGTAGATACGATTTGTCATATGAATTATTTTTAAACAAAGCAGACGAAAGTGAAAATTATAACTTGATATCAGTCATAATATAAAACGTAAAAGTAAAAAAAAGAAATACTTAAATATGGAACAACAAGAAATGTCTTTCAAAAAGACAATCGGCGTTGACATTAATATTGAGATATAATTTTTACCCTAAACATAATCATTACGTGGCTTCTCGGACACTATAAGAAAACTTCTCGGATCCCAATATTAATTTGTGATTAATTCAATAATTATTAATATTTGTACCGTAAATAAACCGATCATACGGCACCATGTTTTCACCAGTGATACATCAATAACCTATACAGTTTACGTTAACCTCATTATTACATAAATTTGTTTGCCAAATTTAACAAATAAACAATGTACGAAAATAATTGCGAGAATGAATGAATGAGGAATTAATGTTTATAAACTTACTGTGCATGTTAATTTGAAATTAAATGGCGGTTGCGTTCTTTTAAGAATAGAATAGAATTGTACATTTCTATCAGTTTCGCCAGTCGATGTTAATCAACCTAGAAAAAGATCTATATCTTTCAATAAATACAATGTGGTGAAATAAGTATCGGAATACGTCGAAATTTTATTCGTGTTACTTTTACTTCATTTACGTAACATAAATACATTATTTGCAATACCAATTATATACAGAAACCCTTGATATATCATATTCCTAGCAAATATAATTTTAAATCGCCATAGTCTATTGAAATTTTTTGTTTATGTTATAAAAAATGGAAGTCATCATTATTTCAAATGCGCTGAATGTCCTCTGAAGATTGCTTTTCATAAGGATACTAGTACACAGTATAAATGGTTAATTGACTTCGAAATGTGTATGTATTGTGCATAGATAACTGAAGGTAGGGTATATTACTTAAGAATAACTATATGCGTCTGATACAAAACAATGTTCATTAATTCCCGCAATTATTTTCGTACATTGTTAATTTGTTACATTTGGCTGACAAATGTATATAATAATGATGTTAACGTAAATTATTTAGGTTATTAATGTTTTACTGGTGAACACATAGGGCGGTATGATCGGTTTATTCACGCTACAAACATTATTAATCATTAAATTAACCACATATTAATTTTGTGGTCTGAGAATGTTTCGTATGGTGCTCAATCTGGTGACCGAGAAGTCATCTTGTCTAGGTGTCCGAGAAGCCACGTACCCGATCATCTTGGCTCTGTTATATTATGTTTAGGGTAAAAATGATATCTCAATATTAATGTCAACGCCGATTGCCATTTTTAAAGACATTTCTTGTTTGAAATATTCGCTCTTAACGATTCTCCGGACGCTAATTGATGAATGTATGCAGCTATACAGCGGCAGATTAATGCGCGCTATTTTTAGAATGATCGTGAGTGTGTTGAACTCGCTAGAATAAATCGTTACTTTTCGAGCGTTCCGCTAGGCTAAACAAAATAGTGGATTAATTCTGGAAATGCATATAATATTCTGTTCATGACATACAATGACAAAATACAATGAGAAAATATGTTCATGCTTATGGTCAGTTCTAGAGTGTACCAGGTATATGGAGAATATGTTTATAACTTTATTTTAGTCGCTTATGTAAACAATTATGTACATTTTAATCCCCAGCAGTTGTTGGTATACATTAAACCATTGTTCATGTGACAAATCCATCTTATTAAATGTATGTAAATACATCAAAGAAGCATTAGTTATTAGAAATTCGATCATAAATGAAACTGTGTAGTTAATTGTCCTTACCACCTTTGCTTTCTTTGTTTGTTGTTTATTTTGTTGTTTTGTGTTGCTTGTTTTTTGTTGTAATATTGCATTACTTGACCGATTGTGTGTGTCTGACCTTGTTTGGTTATATACATTTTTGCTCGTTCTACCTAATAACGTGACAGAAAAGAATATTTGTATTAATGTATGAAGACGATGTACTATTGTATAAGTCTGAATAAACTGTCTGTCTGTCTGTAAGTTTGCATTTCCCAAAATTAGAAAATTGCCCAATTCTATTGGCATTCAACTTTTCCGCTGCATAATTATCGCACGAAATAAAGGTCAAAAGTGATCTAAGACACCTACGCCGAAAAAACAAACAAACACGTGTGTCGACTTTTGTATCGACTATAAGTGTTGTGTCAGCGTTTATACATGTATTGGAGTTTTGAGCTGTACAGATGAAAACTATTATATGATTAAACAATTTGCCAACTGTGCGTTTTACAGCAAGGATTCTTTAACATTGCTTCATTTTAAATCGAAATGTCAGTTAAAAGACCGTATATACACACAGTAACGAATAGCAGTGGTTTTTGTTGGGCTTTCCGCGTTTACCACAGTCGTGTTCATTACCGTTTCTTCTGATCCTTTGTCGTTCAATTTTAAGTTTGTATGGTTCACACAATCATAAATATGTATATTATTCCATTTCAATAAAGAAACGGCACGTTCGCGTAAATATCATTGATTCATTTAACGTACAAACATCTGACCATGTCAAGCCGCAATAACATAATTGGAGGAATACACACATATGGTAATTGAAATAGTTTTAAATGTCGTAGCTTGCGCCGAAAACAACTTTGCTCCCTTGCAAAACACTAAGATACAGGCTGTCACCATAACCTGCAAAAGTGCTTTATCCTAAAAATATCAAAACTTGTATACGTACGAGACAGATCTATGATGAAGTCGTCTTTGAAATAAACCGCGAAATACACACACTATGTGTGACAAGTAGCGTCCTGAGAAACGTTCACGTACAGCGTCCACACGATATTTCGATGGCCAGTATTGGTCGTGTTGCTCAAACTTAGACCGGGAATGTTCGACGTCCACGCTACGTTACAGTCGGCGTTACTGTCCTTCGCTACGCACTCGATGATCAATGGATACCATTGTGCGTTGATGATTGGACCAGTTGAGCGTGTCATGTTCATGCTGGATGGTGGATCTTAAAGTTCAAAATAGTTTTTGTTCGTTCTTATTGTGGAGATAATATTGAGTGTTAATATTAATATTAACTATTTATATTTTGAAAACGGTTTACAAGATTGAATCGGAACACAAGTAGCAACGAACAATTCCGGAAAGCAAATAACTACATACACATATTATATTGGTTTGGTTCTTCAAGCACATCATTGTAATGTAAAAAACCTTTAAATACAGTTAAACACCGCTATTTCGAAGTCGTTCGGACCGACGAAAATAGTTCGAAATACTAAAGTTCGAAATAGCGATGTTCCAACCTCCGCACAGATCTTTGACTGGTTCCATGCATAGCTCAAATCAAATCCCTGGCGTCAAAACAAACCACATGATAATGGTCGATTAAAGTCTTCGACACTATTAATTTTGATTTGAATTGGTTATTTTCATTTCCCTTTTTCATTCTTGACAGCAAATATATAAAAGTCCATAAAAATCGTCAAATAAAATATGGCATGACATGACAACTCGTGTCAGATCCTATATATAATGACGGTTCGTAAATTACATTGTAAATTTGTCAGCATTGTTTGTTACTCACAATTATTACTCTACCGTATATCCATTTAATGCTGTTTATTTACCCACGCGTCAGTCATCACTTGGTAAACCGGAGAACATTGGAAGTAGGGAAAACTTAACGGAGCGACGACTGCCAAGTAATCACACCTTTGATAGACAGTTTGGGCTTAGGTGCGACTTCGAAATAAACACGGATGATTACGTGTGAAAAACGTATTTGAGACCGGAAGTTTTGTTCGAAATAGAGATGAATTCGAAATAGGCAACTTGGAATTAACGATTGTTATTTTAGTTAAATGAAGAATGAAAAAAATCGGGACCGAAAAAAATGTTCGAAATAGAGATTAATTCGAATTAACGGTGATCGATATAGCGGTATTCAACTGTACCAGACCTGACAATTCATATTTTAACTATTCACCACATAGGTTTGACAAACAAAACTTACATTTGTATATAATAGTTTTGGTTCTGAAATCGCCGTACACATATTGACCAACGTTTCCCATCGTGTAATACAAACATGTTACTGGCTTGTTATTCCAGCTTCTGTCAATGTCAGTCAGTGTCTTCATACTGGAAAATGTCTCAGATATAAGGTCATACGTATTATTCTGTTCTGTTTCCGGAAGTAGCTTATTACCTAGCATAAGTTCCACTCGTGCAGGATGTTTCAGCTTGCTGACATAACACGTTATCAGTCCCGGGACTCCTTCTCATAACACAGGGGCGTCAAGCACCATTTCTCCACGAGATACTATAGGGAACAGGCTATTCATATTTTTTCATAAACAACACGTCATTTCAAATTTATTTCTGTATCAGGATTGTTATTTCTACACTTTACATTGAATCTGTGATACAAGTGAATATACCCTTTAGTTGTTCCAGTCAACTAATATATATTAATTAATTAAACGACTACTTGTATAATACTAAATTTATTTATTTATTTATTCATTTATTGTTTCATTTTTTATTTATTTTAATAGATTAAAAATACAAAGAATACCAATAATTAATTATTTTTGACATACGTGGATGTAATGATAAATTTGTAATTCAGTTTCTGTCAATTAAACGACTACTTGTATAATCCTAAATTTTACTTACCAGAGATATGAAAAAGTATTGTTAACACTAATTCAATTATATTACACATATTTCTTATTCTCCGTATTGAGGTAATGTAATATTGGAATATCAAAACGTGTGGAATATCCGAAAGTGTTAAATAGTGTAAAACAATGATTGCAGAATAACTATATTTTATGCCGACTCTTTTCCAACAAGCATTAGTGGTTTCAGATTCCGGTTGAAGGTCAACTCATGCAAGTGCTTTAATTGTTGCTTGAATAATGTATTTGTCTGTTTTCCATATATGTACATATGGCCTGAAAGACAAAGCAGTATTTGCACTGACATTAACTTCCTGAGGCAGCTTGATACAGATTTGTTGGCCCATATCTGCACGGTTAGGAGACTCACCGAACTACCTCATTTGGAGTTGTTAAGAAAATGTCCGTTGTTGATATCCGAGGTGTTTCGATAGAGTAAAATATTGTAAACAGTAAACAAGACTTCCAAAATTGTACTAATGTCTGCTTTTAACGAAGTTTTTTTCAGAAATCGGGGAATAACATTATCTGAGTAAGAACGGTAAATGAATACTCATTCGAAGTTTCTTTACATAATGTACAAATATGAAGACTGTAGGACTTGTATAAGTTGAATTTATTATACAATATTATATGCACTGACATGTTCAACCAATCTGAGTTCTTATTGATACTTATTGTGAAGTGTTCAATAACTATCGGTTTTCACTAATATTATTGTCATTCCTTTGAATAAATTGAAAATGTGGATGTTGATATTTGTTGGATATGTTTTACTTTTTACTCCACCGAACCGCCTCGGAAGTCACCACCGAACATTTTCTTAACACCTCCAAATGAGGTGGTAAGGTGACTCTCCTTACCGTGATCTGGTTGTGTGAGTAACAATTAGTTAAGTCATAAACAATTGCGAGTATGTATATATATGTAACATATATTTTTTAGGGAATATCTAAAGCACATTAAGTGATGCACGAAAAGGAAAATAAAATATTTAACTTTTCTTTAGATATGACAGATAAATACAATATGTTTTACATTGTCAGTCTCCTATGTTTGTACATACAGATAATGTTGACCATAAGTTAACGTGGAGTAGCATACGTTTTGTACAATATGTATTCAGTGAAGCATGTTTTCTGACGTAGTTTAATAGGACGCACATATGAAAACAATACTATGAATATTTTATGTAAACGGATACACCAAAAATACCACCAACATGATAAATACGGTTCAGATTTTATTCATTTTAATATATTCATGCAATATAATATTTATAAACGGTCGAAATACATTTCATAACGTTGTTATAAATGCAACTGCAACTAAGCAAAAATGTATATATAGTTATTGAGAACCGGTTATCAAGAAATGTTATACATGATTGCCAAAACTAGACATAAATTGGAATTGTCTATGCCAAAAAATTATGGTTGAATACATTAATAATGTAAAACATAATCTACATGTGCAAATGCAGTACATTTCTACAAAAAGGCGGTCGATTTACCGGTATTTATAATTTATACAGTTTGTGTTATCTTTACAGTTAAATTTTTGTGTATAATAAAAGAATAATTTTATCCAGGCATAGTTTCGTTTCTTTATACCGCCCACCCGAGCACAGGGTTTTGCCAATGAATGTTTTTAAAATGCGTGTCATTAGTCTCTAATGCTCATGCGAGTCACGTGTTCGCCTTCTAATCCGCTAGATGTCGTCCCGGGCATGCGTACACGCTCTGTGGGATCTTGAACAGTTTGCTTTCTGGCAGCCCATTGTGGTCACGTGACAGAATCCATAGGTTTTCTGAAATATTACGTCACATGACCGGTATCTAAACCATGAATGGAAAAGTGTATTGGAACGTAAAGAAAACAACCAAATAATGTTAAGGATATAGTCGATAACTGTGAGTGCCAATCTAAATAAAATTATATCCTAATTGCTACTGCAACAAGAACGTACACTATAGTCAAATTGTGAGTGCATAGTATTTAAGGTTATGTTAGTATCGTGTAAGTGTAGTCGGTACAATATATGTGAAAAAGTACAATTCTAATAATAAAAATTACGCCAAAATAGCCAATGGTATTTACAACGATGAAAATAACACTGTCTAGCAAGCTTACAGTGTACAAACCAAGTTACTGACTAAGTTACTGACTAAATAAGTAAATCTCAATGGGAATTCTAGTCATGATTAATCAAATTTCAATATACATTTATATGTAGAACGATTAAATTGAACCTTAGTTCATAGAAAACGCAGCTTACGCAGCTTACGTGAGTTGCCCAGTGCCGACTCCTCGGTGCAGGACCAGACGACAGAGCGGGTGGTATAGTCTGTAGAGAGCACCCAGTAGTTGGCCATCATTTGGGGACCTGGAACAGCGCAGCCATTAGGTAGAAGAAATCTAGGTCAGCATTGAAAAAAGGTAAGTTTATCTAGCGGTTGCCGGCTAGCGCAGTGGTTAGGGCACTCGCTTCTCACCGCGGCGATTGTGGTCCAATTCCAGATCCAGGCACATTTGAGTTTGGTTGGTGGTCATCATACCGAACAGGCCGGGTTTCCTCCGGTTTCCCCAAAGCACAATTGCACACCAAAATTAAAGACAAAGAAAATGATAGAAATTGCAGCTAGGTATCTGTGATTTAAACTTTGTCCTAACTTCCTATGTACTTACGATATAATCTCACCTGAATAAATCGGTTTAATCTGAAATGACCAAACACGTAAACCAACAGTGTTTTGTATTTCATGCTTTGTTGTTATAAAATAGCGACTAAAAACATAAATACCGTCATCAAAACTGACTCCTAGTTTGGCTGGTTCTGATGGATCGATGTTTACAGCGGAACCAATCGCAGCGTGTCAGACCTAACGAGTAACACACACAAAATTAAATTCATGACTTACAAATCTATGAAACCGTTTGGCTATGGAACCGTTCGTAGCTCATATCATATTTTCACAATCACATAAAGATGTATTTTTAAAATCAATTTTTGTAGCTAAACACTAAAGAATACATATATGATTCATACATTGAATGCTATGGAATAAATAAAAAGCACCAAAACATTATGTTTAACCAATATATCTCAGTCCAAATAAATGTAATATATTAATTTAATTAAAATATTCATCATCACCTTTCCAAATAAGGATGGTTTCGTGACGTGATGTGAATTGGTTGACCTACATTCTTAAAATTGGCAACAGCAACAACAAAACAACAGCAACAAACAACAACAAAACCAACAAAACAAACGCACTAAATGTTTTACTGAATGGTTTAAAACTCACAATCTCACGAAGCCGGTGTTGTTGACTAGGACGCTGCCGTCTTCTCGCAACGTGTAGTGCGCCGTGCCGCATTTGTAAGTGAACTGGAAGATGGCGAAGTAGCGCTCCTGCTCATACCACAGACCCATATACTGAAAAGCAAAATCAATCATCAACAAAATGTTGGATCGCTAGTGTGCGTGTATTGTACAATTTTTATCCAGTGCATCGGAATTCTCTCCCATACGACCATCGCCCCCAGAAGACTTGTTAGTTGGATTATGGGGGATGCAGTTCTGAGACGTTCGAGAGAAGATCCTGGGTCTTTTAGTGCCCGGTGCAAAGCACCTAGAACACTGCAATATATTGAACCGTGGCAAGACATACTGCAATATACTGAACCGTAGCAAAACATATTGCAATATATTGAACCGTGGTGAAACATGTTGCAATATACTGAACCGTAGCGAAACATATTGCAATATATTGAACCGCGGCAAAACATATTGCAATATATTGAACCGTGACAAAACATACTGCAATGTACTGAACCGTAGCAAAACATATTGCAATATATTGAACCGTGGCAAAACATATTGCACTATACTAAACCGTGGCAAAATATATTGCAATATACTGAACCGTGGCAAAACATATTGCAATATATTGAACTATGGCAAAACATTTTGCAATATATTGAACCGTGACAGAGCATGCTGCTATATATTTAACCGTGGCAAAACATAATGCAATATAATGAACCGTGGCAAAACATATTGTAATATATTGAACCGTGGCAAAACATATTGCAATATATTGAACTGTGGCAAAACATATTGCAAAATATTGAACCGTTGCAAAACATATTGCAATGCATTGAACCGTGGCCAAACATATTGCAATTCATTGAACCGTGGCAAAACATATTGCAATATATTGAACCTTGTCAAAACTTATTGCATTATATGGAACCGTGGCAAAACATATTGCCACAAACTGAATTATGGTAAAACATATTGATGTGTTGCATTGTGGCAAAAAACAAAATAAACACAATGCACAATATTGTGACATACTGCAAGACATACATGACGACAAAATATTAGGCGTGTCGTGTGAAAACCGGGCTTAATGCATCTGCGTAAAGTGTCGTTTTGGATAAGCCTGTGCAGTCCACACAGGCTAATCCCGGACGACACTTTCCGCGTTTATGTTTTTTTCTGTTTCAATGAAGTCTCTTCTTAACAAAAATCCGTTGAAGGCGGAAAGTGCCGTCCAGGATCAGCCTGTGCGGACGACACTTTACGAACATGCATTCAGCCCGATTTTCCCACGACACGCCTCAAATGTATTTGGAATTGTACAACTAAGTTGAATAAACAAATATATATATTCTCTGTTTTGTCTATTTCTTATTATGTTTTATTCTGCAAATAAATATATCTAACAAATAATGCATTACACATAGCCCGACATAGCAAAATGGAGTATAGCATGTACAAAATAAACTAATAAGGGACAAAATAAACAAAGAAAATAGTTGTCACAGTATAAACAGGCATAATAATAATACAATCATGATATGTTAAATATGTATCTAATTACTTGTCATACTTTAATACATTTAACTTATGCTATTATTATTATTATTATTATTATTATTATTACTATTAATATCATTATTATTATTATTATTATTATTATCATCATCATAATTATTATTAATATATTATTATTATTATTGTTATTATTAATAGAAGTAGTAGTATCATTATAATAAATATTATTATTATTATTATTATTATTATTACTATTATTATCATTATTCTTATTATTATTATTATTATTATCATCATAATTATTATTAATACATTATTATTATTATTATTGTTATTATTATTAGAAGTAGTAGTATCATTATAATAAATATTATTATTATTATTATTATTATTATTACTATTATTATTATTATTATTATTATTATTATTATTATTATTATTATTATTATTATGATTAGTATTATTATAGTATTCAAAAAAGACCTAATTGTGAGTATCAAAGTGTTTCTAATATGTGTTATTTCATTAACATTCGTTTTGTTTTAAAATCTGTGATAAAACTTTTCTTACACCTTTCAGATTATATAGTAAGAAATATAATAATATACGACTTACTGATTGACTAACTGACTAACTAACTGGCTGGCTGGCTGGCTGGCTGGCTGGCGAACGGAAGGACGGACGGACGAACTAATAAGTCTTTGGAATATGGGGGATAATGCCGTCGCACATTGTACAAATTCAACACACACAAAGCAATAAATCGACATTAAAGGGACTATGTCAACGAAAAGGGCCTCCAGGGGGTAATTTCTTTTAAAAATCTGAAATAAAGATAACAATAATGGCATGTAACAACGGTTAAAATAAGATATATAATGCGGAACGAGTTTTCGCATTTTTGAGAATTTATTCTATAATACGCATCAATTTATACTATTGTTTGTGTTTGTTTGGCCATTTGTATGTTTACATTTTGACGTCAGAGTATTTTGTATAACGATAGTACACACATTTGGTTACAAAGCAGAATATCGCAGTTGGTTAAAGCGATGTCTAATGCCATTCTTCGTAGAGCACCTAAGTCGTGAGTTCGATACCCGCTCGGGGTTTTATTAATTTAATCACGTTAGTTGATTTGTTTTTATCTAATGTCTCACTTTGTATTATACAATTTATTTATTATTTGATGTACATGTCTTAGTATAGCGCATTTATATAATCTAATATCATGTATAGTGGAATAGGAAGCCATTATATCCTTGACATAGTCCCTTTATCGTCATCGAATAGTATTGACGGTCAAACCAAAAAGGTATATAGAATGCGGGAAAGCTTGTTGTTTTAGCTCGATCATACCTTAATTTTCACCATTCAAACTCCGCACTGTCCAATAGCAGAAATGAGGTTTATGAACGACAGTCAAAAGCACTGACCCGTGGCTAAAAGTATGTTGTATAAGCGTTCTCATTGTGACTGAATCAGTGCACTTAAACCAGTATACCTCGCGGCGAATTTAACACTAAATATACACTTGTGAACTTTGATAGTGTAAATTTTAAACACCGTGTATTTTATGCATTTATTCGATCTTAAAAAGTATTTTCCTTGAACTTAATGAAGTTATACCGTTTATTGAAATCATTATTTGATCTTAAAAATACACTGGACTTTAACGTGCAAGGAAATTCCGGATAACCATGATTTTCAGATTATTGCTTTGTGTCGGGCTGTTGGGCGTGGTTTTGTCACAGATTTTGACCCCGCTGAAGGGATGTCCCCGTGAGGTGCAAGTGCAGCCGAACTTCGATATACAGAGGGTGAAAACGTGAATGTTCTAGCCAAGTTCAGGGGCGTACCTGGGCCTGGTCCCATACTTATAAAGATTCTTATGTTATTCTTAACTTAAGCTAAAATTAAGTCTAAAATAAAATGTGTGTTTGAAACATTTTGCTTTGGAACATATGCATGATCAATACTGAAAAGTAGTACAACACTTGGAGCTATATTGCAACTTAAATGTACAAATCTTCAAACTATACATTAAATGACAGAAAATTTCAATTATTACATTTCAGATTTTTCCTAATTTTGAACTCAGTGAATCTTTAAAAATACTTGCCCAGATTTTATGATACGCAAACTATAATTACGATGCTGTTGGTAGGTAAATGTAGAAACAAAAAATATATGTAACACGTGAAAGATACCAAATATGGTCGTAAACTACAACCAAAAGTAACCACTGGAATTTTGTTTTTGAAACAAGCAATCATACGGACTAGGATTTAAATACCGTTTTGGAAATTCCAACTTTACGTAATTCAAAGTGCCGTCTTCAGATCTTCCTGTAAAAAGGTCTTGTAGATTAGTTGGATTGGTCGTTTGTTCTGTGATGATCATCCAGCTGGTGATTCGAAATCTTTGACATTGCATAGAAATTATAGATAAAAACTTGTAAATATATGTAAATGATGGTGCCTTAAGGCGATGATTTTATTTCATTCTTAGTAAAATAGGAGTTCCTTTTATGACCATCATTTCTCCATTTATGGATTTAGAACACATACAACAACACAATAGTTGTCCTAAATGTGATATTTTAGACAAATAAGTTTTTTGTGTGTAAAAATAATACATTGTAATCAAATGAATTACTATATACACAACGATAGATTGTTTAAAACAGACACGTACTGTTAGTGTATTTATGTTTTCATATTTTCAAGGTATAGTGAAATGTATCTACCCCGCCTTAGTATTGCACATTTGAAATCTTCCATTCAATCGGTGGGCTGAAAACTGCTACTAAACGAAATAAATCTCGATTTAACTGGTCTCTGTTGAGATATTTACCACTATAAAATCCACCACGTCCGTCATTATACGAATCATTCATCAATTAAAAAGATGTATTTACAGATTGGAAAATTGACAATTTTTGCTACAATAAGCACGCATTTTAAATTAAACCTATTTAGTTTAGCTCGATTGCATCGAAAGCCATATGCGTATTAAGACACTCTCGAGTCCGTTTCCTGGGTAGAACCAGTACTTGATGTCTTTGGGGGAGATCGTGAGTACGCTCCCAGAGTGGGGATCGAACCCGGAACCTCCCGATCGCTAGGCGGACACCATATCCACTACGCCACCGCGACCTCAAAGCACGCATTTTACATGTAACTCGTTTATTTCAGTGTTATAAAAAAGGTATAACATAAGATATCAACAGGGTATCAAAACATACATAAACTGTAAATATTTACATAATTGCAATTTAATTAATGGCACATTTGCTTCATTGTTTAAACACATTTCTTGAGAAAACCACGCATCATTTGAGACATTTAATTGTTCAGGTTTTGGGCACACGTACACGCGTTTTATTTGCAGCGTGACCGTGTCACAATAATACTCCATGTGTCACCATCGGTAACTATGTGTCACCACCAGGAAAAGATCTAGGACCAAAAAAGTCAGTTTAGACATTCAATTGTTTATGTTTTGTGCACACGTACACGCGTGTTATTTGCAGCGTGCCCTTGTCACAATAATCTTCCATGTGTCACCATCGGTAACTATGTGTCACCACCAGGTGGAAAAGATCTAGGACCAAAAAAGTTACAGGGTGCTGCTCAAAAGGAGCAGGCTGGAAAGCTGGACCAACTTGTTGACATTTTCAAATAAATGGGTAAATTATGGGGTTGTATCACTAACATGCTTCTATTTAAGGTTTTTAAACACAGTTGATTCATTATCTGATGAATATATGCAAACAATATATTGAATGTCTTAGCGTATTAAACAGTTTACTGAGGTCTTGCTCCGTGGTGCTGAAGTGCTCGGGGTTGATACCGTAGCCATCGAGGAGAGTGTAGATGCGTCGCATTGTAGGTTCAGACACTCCCGCTGGGCTCCTGGTCAGAACCCATGCGAACTCTGCAAGGTATGTCATAATAAATAATTATATTATTATGTTCTTTTATTAAACAAATCAAACATCCAAAATGCCCTGTCGTGCATAATATATTACAGACAGTCAACTGACACACATCAGCGCGTTCTATTATTATATTGTATACCATATTTCAGACAGTTTTCTTTGTTTTGAGGTATTCAATAATTGTGATAACTAGTGGGCGGGGTCTAATATGCAACCTTACCTTACGATTAGTAGCGTGCGGTATATTGAAAATCAGTTTTAATTTACACGCACGCTACTTATTGCACGAGAAGTTTGCACTGAATTAACACCTTGCGACAGCGCTAAATTTAGAAACGACACATATGCCAAGCATTGCGACATCACGCGACGTCTTAAAAATGCCAATGAAATCGGCATCGTCGAAAGTTGCTGTGTAATAGGTAAATATGGTAAATGTATAAAACACTTGTAGCACCCTTTGATCTCAATATGTTAATCATTTAACATATTTCGGTCAAAGTATGCTACAACTATTACATAACTGCTGCATAAAACATTATTAACAGATATCGACATTACAAGAATAAACACTAAACTTCCTCAGATTTATTCAATGTATGTCATATAGTAAAATACCCGGTACTAATGACCGGCAGCTGACTTCAGTGTATTCAGGAAGCGAGTCAACTCTGTGCAAGACCAGATAACCGTGTATTGACTTTAGTCCGTCTCCAATACCCAGTAGTCTCCCATTGGCTGGGCTATATAAAAACGATACAAACAGGGGTCAACCGAATCAACTTGCACAAAGTCTATGTGAACAAAATGTGGTGACCTACAACGGATTAAATGGTAAATCACTTGTAGTGAACTTTAAGACTTCAAGAACATTATTTATCTGCATTTAAAATGATAAAATAATCTATAAGAAAACCCTGTTTACTCCCTCCCACTTCTGGCTCCCTTTATATCAAAGTAAAATGTTCTTAAGGGGATAACCAATGATTACATAACCGTGTAAGACTTACATACGTCATTATAAACGAAATAAAGTATAAAGTATATATTTCACTGACAACTTGTTGCTTGTATTCAACTACCTCGAAATAAACGAATGTGGGAGAAACACTTACCCGGAGGGAATTGAACACCGAGCTTCGCTGGTTCTTTAGGATCCACAACTATGGCGTCTCCGATTGCAGAAGAATATTTTCCAGTTTTGAAGCGGAAATGGGGTATGACTAAACACCAGAAACCAGCAAAACGCACACAAACCTACTTGATTAACAGAAATCTGCTAAATCCCTATGAAACACATGAAACTCATCAGCGAAAACCAACGGAAACATACAAAAACTTTCTTAAAAAAGCCAAAACCCAAGGAAACCTACTTAAACTAACGAAAAACCGCAAAATCCAAAGGAAACACGAAAACCAATGGCAGCTTTGGAATTGTGACAATTCACGGGTTTTTGCTGTTAAATTATGGTTTTCGTGGGTTTTCGTTATTTAAAGTAGGTTTACGTTGCTACTTGTAGGTTTCCACACATTAATATAGTTTTCAAGCGGTTTTCTTTTTATTTTAAGTAGGTTTTCGTGGGTTTTCGCTGGTTTCCGTGGGTTTTCGTTGTTTAGTCATACCGGCGGAAAAGTTCCTAAATTTGTATAAACGTGTTGGAGAACATAAAATGTGACATTTTAAATTGAGATTTTAAAGCAGCAGTCTATAGAATATAATTCAATACATCATAAATTGGCATTAGTTATAATGAACGTTAATGACGTTTATTCGACTGAAAACTGTTTCTTATTTACGAAAGGCATTTAATAATGTCTATGTTCGAAAGCGCTTGGTACGAACGGAATATACACTAATGTTCATGCCGATTTACTCCAGAGGCATCACCAGCTATCGGATACAGATAATTTTACGATAAAATGTCACCAAAACGTTATTATTTGACCGATTTCGATGCGGTTGTTTGTATTTTGATCGGTAAGATGTCAATTAGAAACGATTTTTGTTTGAAAAGTTTTATTTTTATCAACATATTTTCTGGTCTGCTGCTTTAAGGTGGTGATTGTCAATTTGATATGGAATGACTATGTGTAACGTTAAGTTGGTGGACGTTAAAAAACTGACGAATATTTTCCTGCACTTATATTACTACACTTAACTGTACACAACTTATAACCGGACTAATACAAAAGAATACAAGAAAATATGGCCAAACATGCTCACTTATTAATTATTGAAATTATGCATCGCAGCAGTTTACGAATTTTTATTTTCGACTGATTATTTTGATTTGTTTTGTGTTGTCATAAATTTAGTAAAATATTACAGGCCGATACTTATGTCATTGAATTCAACTCTGATGAAGTTGAGCTTAATTTCGTAAACATTAACCATTTTATCACGAATTGTGCAAGTGTCGTGTTCGATGTACGGTTCGGTGTATCGATATAACTTGTTTGTGTTTCAAATCCATTCAAATGCATGCATATTTTGTTTTGTTATTGCTGATTTACAAAAAAAGAAAGGTTATAAAGTAATTGGATATTATAAGGTAATACAGAGATTGTAAAGGAAAGGCATGCCCTTGTATTAAAATATGTAAATCCTACAACTATACACAACATTATGTTTTGAATCTCTTACAGATTGATCTATCTTGTAATACACAACAAAACGCAACAAGGGAGACAACTGCGTGAATGTTTTGCGGCGTACTTTCATCCACCTATATCCGGTATTATTGACCTTGACACTGCCATCTTCTTGGAGGGTGTACACGGCTGATACACAACTCATACCGGCCTCGAATATTGCAAAAAAACGTCTCTGCTCGTACCATTTGCCCATGTACTGGTAAAAAAAACAAGGAAAATAAGTCGATATTTTAACAGTATTTTCATGCCATATAATAATATTTACAAATAATTATAACGTTCGCATAACATATAGAAGCCTTTTAAAATAGTTAAACTAGAGATAATATATAGAGAATAACAGGTTGCTGCCTGGTCTTGTGTAATATATCATGTGAGGCTTAGAATAATATAACGGCGAGGCTTGCCGAACCTGATATATTACACAAGACCAGGCAGTAACCTGGTTTTCTATTTATCAAACCACATTTTTCGCAAAATATCACCAAACGAGCTGATTTTTTTTTTATATTTAAAAACTAAGGGCTGCGCTGTCTTTGCTGAGCCGACTTTTACGCGTTCGCGTACATGTAGTTATGGATTTCTAAAAGTTGACTGAATAATACCTTATTATTAACATGTCGTAATGATAAGTGAACTGTTTTCACTACGAATACATAGATTACACGCATGCTCATTCATAAAATACTGAAAATGCGAACTGAAATGGATTGCAACGATCAATTTTATCGGAGAACACACAACGCCGAATTGTTTGGAGACGCCATTTTGGAGTTGTGTATTGAAATTGACATTTCCAAGATCGTGTCAATATTGACAGTATTTGACTATAGTGTGTTCAATTTTTGGTAATAATGATTTTGGTTCAACATAAAGTGATGCTGTGTTGTGACTCTTATTGCATTTAATATGAATGTATTGAAATAAATTTGTATGGATGATTTATTGTGTTCCATAGATGACGTCATATCACTACCAAAGTGCGGGTTTATGTGAATATTTAAAAAATAACGTTTATGTGATTTATGACGATTAAAAATAATAAACTATATACGTTCTTGGTATCAAATTGTTTGTTTTGTTGAATCTGATATATTTTTGAAACTGTTGACTTTATAGTTGTTTCCGAATAATATGACGTACCTCCATACATTGACTGATATAAACGCTACTGACCTCATATAAAAAAATATAAGGCACCTTTGTATCAGGCCGATATCAGCATAGTGGTATGATAAATTAATATAAATAGTAAATAGACATACCTGATTAATATCGAACTGCTGTTGAACGTTAACGGTCGGACAACGGCCAAATGATACCCTTTGTCCGACACTGTCCAACACACACGCTAAAGTCACACCAGCTATAGTGAAGGTATACTTCTCCATTTCTCAATTCTTTAAGACAATACTTTCTTACCAATATATGTTTTTAACTAATCAAAACTCACAAAACATACGCAAGTCTGACTTTGAAAAGACTGTTGGTTTTGACGCAGAATATATAAGCAGTATTCCGGAAGCTCCAAGTGTGGTGTTTATGTGATGGTGATTTTGTTACGCACGTTGTTTCCTTTATATAATTTAAGTCAACATAGGGTCAAGTAGGTGGCTAGTGAACTCATTTGTTTATCACGTTTTCTTTCACGCGCATGCACAACAAACAATGGGTTAATGAGTAGAGTTAGTAGGCTAATGATTCAGGGGGGAAGTGATGTAAATAAATAACTAGACGCGGTTACATGATTTAGAGTTACAGGGGGGCGGGGTTTTGCAGTAGAGGGGCGGGTGCGGAAATATTGGATTACCGCCAACAAACTGATATTGGTCTCTTACATGTTAGGGTACATATATTGAACCAATTCCATATAGTCAACATGTAACAATTTGACGAAAATATCAGAGAACGGGATTGATAATTACAATACATTGATCAGGTTTAAAATTGTGAATCTTGGACATTGGGGGTGTGGGGTGGGGGGCGTATGCCGCAACCGCTCCCCACGCCTCTAAAGCCGCCTATAATAACATCGCGGTATTTATTGTTGCTGCTTAAGGGGTAAATAACTTTATTTTTACTTTATATTGGTAATTTCAAAAATCAGCTATTGATACAAACTTGTATATGTGCATAATATTAAATATTCATATATGTTGAGGTAATGTGTTCAGGAAGTGTTCCAGAACAACCTTTGGTGTTTATATTCTGTTTTAAGTTAACAGTTGTCGTTTGACACTGATTTGATATCGCTTTGTATTCTCGACTTCTCAGACACGTTCAACACTTGCATGGTAATTCTATTCATTGAAACTTCCGTGGAGTAAAAAATCCTACTCACATATATGTGACTTCACAATTTAACGTGTGCGAGAGGTTACGGCCAGTTTTACGTTACAAACTCGTACATAGGGTTCACGTAAACAACAAGAGTGGTGACTGGACGGTCTATCTGACGTCACCTATCGTCTGCCTCACAGCGTCTTCTGACGCACATCGTCCAACCTATGGTCGGCAGACGCGACCTTTAATAGTCAACATTGCGTTCGGATATGTTAACGTTCGCCAGTTTATGATTAGTTCCGAACACATTAAAATAACTTTATAAGTATCATTTATAAAATAATATAAAATGTCTTCATACATGCCAGTTAAACATGTATGTGTAAAAATGGTAAAGTAGTTACGTGGCTACTTTTAAGGACCGTTTAGTTGAAAACTGTTGATTAGGGTTAGGGTTAATATTTTATGTGCCTTAACATTCTTTTATGTGGCTATTTAAAGGCAAATAACTAACTTCATTGTGTAAGGTAGCCACTTAAGTATCATCTCGTAAGAACTTTCTCGTTTTCTTTTTGTCCATACGCCCTTAAATTAAAACTTCATAGAAATGTGCCGGGAAATTCCGGTTATCAAAGCAAACAGTCCGGTACAGGCTTTGTCAACCTACACACAGAGATGTTGCTAGTTCTGAGCATAGCCTATCAAATCCCTGCCGGCACGAACTTCCATGTGTCCACAGTAAGATCACATGGTGTAAATAAAATGGCCCTCCACACAGAAGCAAACAACATGAACACTGTCAATGTTTGCGTTGTTAAGTTTATATAGTATATCTGGACCAATAATATTTTGTTTGTTTGTTTGTTTATTTGGATTTATCGCCGTATTTAACAGTATTGCAGTCATATAACGGTGTTCAGTAAACCTACTGACAAACAGGGCAAGCTTAGCCGATTTAAGCGGTTTACCAGTACCAAGTGCACATACTTATGCCAGTAAATGACAACAACTGCGTACTTGAAGCAGATGTAGGGGGAGAATGGCCGTAGAAATGATTTCATGACCAATCCCCACACAAGTTATGTGGGCTGGCTTGGGCTCGAACTTACGAACCCCGTATTGAGAGTCCAGCGCTCTACCACCTGAGCTTACCGGTCCCGGCAAGAATTTTCTTGGTGGTCGGAGTGATTTTCTTGGTGGTCGTATTGATTTTCTTAGAGGTCGGATTGATAATCGTCAACCGGCTAGGGGAAGAAACCGCTGCAATGCAATCTGCTTTCAGATAAGTGTCCGATGTCAAATAACAGCAATTGTCCATTTCCTGCAAATTCATTGCCAATAAACCCCCAAAATAGTACGAATGAATAAAACTCTGTCTCCGGCGATATAAATGTGTTTTATTATTGCAATGAGTAGGATAGAGGAGTAGAAAACACTTGCTTGTAGTTGTGTACATCCTCCAACACATATTTTCAACGAAACATGTTAATTGTTTATACCAAAAATAAGAAATAATTTTCAATTTATCGTTTTTTATCGGCCAATTATCAACGATTTGGAGTTATGATGCGTAGGAATAAAACCACGAGGGCATTAGCCAGAGTTGTTTAATAATCGCGCATACAAACGCAATATTTTTTTATTAAGCGATAAACAAGGATAATGCGAAAATTATGTCGATTCTAACATGATTTGACATATAGTTTTGCAATTTTAATTGGAACTATTTTTTACTATGCTCAGTTCAGAATCGGAACTTCTTTTTTGCGTTTATCATTGGGTAGTTTAACAACGATCATTTTGTTCTCTGTCTATAGAAAAATTAGAGATTATCATGTTAGAATTAGGAGTCTTGCGCGATCACCGAACAGTGTTATGTATTGTTCTTCTAATTTGCAGAAACGGTCTTTAATTTAAATAATGACATTTAATAAATTATTGGAAATTCACTTTGACCTCTTTGGATATAGCAGGCGTGACAGATGACTCAGATTTTATATGTTTTGTACTGCACAGCATGCAGGATTTTCTAATGAATCACAGGCACAATAAATGAATACAATATATGGTGGACTATATACTCAGTGTTTGCATTATATATATGGTACTATGTAACATATTCTTTTATAAATCGACTAATTTCTAGCAAAGTTTTCGAATTTGCATGTGCGATGAAAAAAGATAACAATATTTTATTTATAAAGACATTTGGTGTCCTAGTTCTCAGTAAAAGAAATGTAGTTCCCATGCATGATTTTTGCTTAGAGAAATCCTGTTATTTAGGTCAGTATTTCAATTTCAATTTCGAGGGTCGTCTAATAAGCATTTCTGAATTCTTATGGCCTGTAAACAATATGCGTACAACATGTTTTATATACGGCCCACAAAAGGACGTATCCAGTGTATGATAATTGATATTACTGTTAGAAGTACAGTGATTTATGAAAAGCGTGGTACTTGTGTAAATCACCACAGTGTTTTTATGATTAAACTGATATTTGTCTTTAACCACACAATTATGAAATAGTAAAACCACATGCCATAAACATGTACATCAGTTAAACGAATTGTCTGATGAACTAACTAGTTGTTGGCAAGTCCATAACATATACATGTTGAACAATTTTATACGATTTTACAACACGTTAAATTTATTTCTATATTTTTCAAATTAAAATGGAATATAATTTATATAAGAACTCTTGCTGTAAAAGGCACAATTCGCTAATTATTTACGGACAAAATATTTGTCGATTGTGCAGTCGAAAATTCCAATAAATGTATATACGCTGACTAAACAGTTTGTTTTAAGGTATATAACACTAATAAACAAAGGAAACGTCAACAAACTTGTGTATTTATTCGTAAATGCTTTATAAACGATTATATGTTATTACGAATTGTACAAATTTTCGAAACTTATAATGCAAAACCATCCATTGATTCTAATGAAGTCAGTATGTTTTTAAAATAATATTATAATAACTGTTGAGAATAGTCTATGTTCAAATATGCTTATTAAGATAGAAATTAAAAATAAAATAATACCTCGCTGCGCAGCGAACTCTTATATACTATTATATACATGTATACACAGCGTCTAGACGAGTCAGATCGATTGAAGACGCATGCGCAGTCCTATTTTCACATGTAAAACCAAATGTAGCCGTTGCGGTTAGAAACCAGTAAATACAATTCCCATAGTGTCCCATTGTAAAGTATTAAAATTTCCTGACGTCTTTCGCCACTTTCCTTTGATTCACGTGTTCCGAGTCTGATCTCTTTGGAAAGATGATTCTCTCTACTTACACAATTTAAAATAAAAAAGGATATGTTATACTACTTCTAAGAAAATGCATTTCGCTTGATTGTAGTCACCCGTAAGAAACACAGAATGCAGTCACGATTTCAAAATGCAGTCACGAGTCAAAATGCACAGGAGATACGTCGTTTTCAGGAAATAACCATTTGAACCAGTGTCCGTTATGTGAAATTTCTCTTTTAATAGAAGTAAAATTGAACTATTTGATATTCGGCCTACTTTCGAGTGGACCACCGGGGGCTTCCCAAAACTACTCGCAGTGGTTACTTCCCCATTGGTACTCTTAAGTAATACCAGTGCCACCACGAGTTAAAACTTACAGATTTGGAATTTTCCAGGGGAGACTATTATGTGAAGATTGAAGACGAGCTATGCTCAGACACAGTTAAATCTCTGCGCGGAGGTTGGGGATTCCCGACTATTTAGTAGTTTCTAACCTTGCTGTAGGATAACGGGACATAATATATATTTGCATTTTTCGATAAGAAAAATAGTTGTGTCGATGTTGACGTTTATTGATGTTATATAAAACGGGGTTTCGTTAGTGTGTAACGAAAGAGACATGAAATGAATCTATTAAAATCAGACAGTCCCTCTTTAATTCGTGTATATTTGCTTACATCAAACATGCTACATACTTACTATAAAATTAAAGTACCTGTTTCCAGCACGGAAACTGCCAATTGCAAAATAGAAGAAGATATCCGAAAAAATATATGATAACACATCTAAGTACTAATACTAGGGAGTATTTATTATATAATCTCAGTAGTGCCTCTAGGGGTGACGATATGTTGCCTGGGTGTGCGCGGGGGTAGCGTGTCTCGTGTGTTAGGTTCTCTGAAATAAAGTACGGACACATTATGACAAATATCAGAAAATGTCCTGTCATGAAATTATATTATATTGCTTCATTTAATTCTAGTTTGATGGTTTCTTAACTTAACGTCTAGTATATTTTGAAACGTATCTCCGATATGCGAGATTTTATTAAAGTGTACCTAATGAGGAAAAAGGGTAAAGTGTAACATTGTGTAAAGTAGCATGAAGCTGAAAAATGGCTAGTTTTATAGAATTCTATGATTTAAACTGACGTGTATCAACTTTACAAAACACTATTTCGTCTATATAATCAACTTTACAGAACACTATTTCGTCTATATGAAATACTATTCAAGTACCAATAGCAATATATACGCAATGTAAGGAAAACTATATTACGCACTCTATTGTCCATTTATTGTAGCAATTTACTACCCGTTCATCGAGACATATATATGCATTACATTTTGCCTACAGGTAACATTCAGGTTCTATTTATGAAAATAAGATATGCTGATTTTCTCACTTTTTTATCGTAACAATTATACGCCTTGTATATTGCTACCGTTAATTAGTTTGACGTTACGACAGAGCCGAGTTAACCACGCCCACCGATATCAAGGGAGACTACGTCATCATTACGCGTCATGCACATGTTATTTTTAGAATCAGGCAATTTCGAAGAACTGAACGGACTTTGACTATTACTTTTTCTAATGGTCACAAGCCACCAAAGCGTGACTACAAAAATATAACAATAATATTGGATTGTGCGACAAGTTGGTCGAACAAAATGGCGAATGGAACGCATGCTTATCAGAGCCGCGATCTGATTGGCTAATCGACCTTTCAATCACCGGTCCGACGTAACGTCAATTACTAGTATTTGTTGTACCTACCAATGTGTGCAACCCTATTACTATCGCCGAAGTTGAATATTTTCTGGTCTTGCCCACGCATGTTCACAGCCAAACACGTGTACTTCATAGTGGAGTCAACTCTCGGCCGATGCAAATGAAGAAGAACTCAGTGGAATTCTCACATTCCACGTAGATGTCATAAAACTGTGTATCTATCAAGGAAATAGTTCCAGCCGGATATCTGTGCACTTTACATGTAAGTGAGTCCAGAAGAATTCCATCTGCACCGCAGACGAATGTTGGCTAAATTTGGACAATTGGAGGACCTTTTTAATATAATTGTTATTAAATAATTAGTTTATATAATTGCACTGAAATTCTTAATTTATAAAATTGCACTGAACTGAATTGAATTTCAATAAAATACGTCATGAATGCCGCACATGTATCTAGATATTTTAAACTCAAACACAAGATTAACCAGTAACTAACAAGCAGATGTTAACTTTGGTATCTTTATTGATGTCTCATAACAGGTTTTGAAGTATATGACGTAGTACGAAATTAATATACGATAATGATAAAAAACCAATTTGTACAATAACATATTTATTTATATTTAAAGTCCATTTATATATAAAATAAAAGTAATAGTATATTAACAAGCATTTTCTTCAAAGTAAGAACATATAGAAACATGCACCTATGGTAATTGCTAGCAAGATATTAATGCTGACAATTTTTTCGTTGCGTTGAAATAACTTGATATGTATTCAAGATGACTTACAATTGATACTTGTATTTTTTTCATTTCATCGTGCCTCCGAAAGTCGCAAATCAGCTCCTCTGATTTTCAACCAACCACTGAGTAATTAAATGGCAATTAAATTGAGTATAAGTACGTTTAAATAAACCCATAAAGCTTTACATTGACCGTTCCAAGGCGGTGACCCCAGTTTTATTCCTATTTGTGTTTTGTTTGTGCTGTGTTGTTGTGGCAATTAGCCATTTGCCGTAAATAAAGGACCTTACGCTGCTAATAAGAGTTCTCTCCTGATGATTCAGCAGGAGTTTCACTTGTTTATATTTACAAGTATACAATACTGTACATACGTGGAAGGTCCAAGATGTACTCCTCGCTAAAATCAACTGCGAACTCCACACATTCTACTCGACAACTAATTCTGTGACCTGAAGCGCATTGTGACATGTTCACGTACAGTATCGTCACGATATTTCGTTGGCCAACACTGATTGTATTGCTCAAATTAAACAAGGAAGGTCCGATGTCCACGAGATGCTACAGTCTGCATTAATATCCATCATAATCCACATGATCATCAAAGGATACGATGGTGCTATGTGAATCGGACTAGTTGGGCGAATTATTATCATGCTGGATGGTGGATCTTAAAGTGAAGAATATATACTTGTTTCAAACGCAAATGGGGTCTATATTTAGGGTTAATAGAAATATTAACTATTTAATTTTTAAAAACGTTTCACGAGATGCAATTGGAATAACAGCTGCGAATAACAAAATCCTGAAAATTAGGAACAAGGTAGTACAGTTTAAAAATGGAAGTACGTCACGGAATTGTAAAATGGGCTTCTAGTAGTTTAGAAACCTTTAGATAATGACCTGACAATCCATATTCTTACGTTTTACCAAAACTTTTTAGCAATGAAAATAAATCCAACTTACATCTGTATATAACCGTGTTTGTGCTGAAATTGTTTAACAAATATTGCTCATTGCGTCCCAACATTTAAGACTTGCATCTAATTGTCTTATTATTCCAGCTTCTGTCAATGTCAGTCAGGTATTTTGTACTGGTAAATGTATCTGATGCAAGATCACAGTCATTTGTCTGATCTATTTCCGGAAGTAGCTTATTATCCGGCTTCATTTCTTATCGTGCAGGATGTTTCAGCTTGTTGACCAAACATGTTATCTGCCCCGGAACTCCTTCTCGCAACTCAGGGACGTCAAGCACCATTTCACCATAAAGTTATTGGAAGAAAGAAATAAAAGGAGCCAATTTAAAGCCCTGTCTTGTATATTTTTATATTGGTTAATACCAAATTTGGCCTTAAATCGATTAATAAAAATTTACTTTACTGAATGCATTTTAGTTATTGTTTATACTTATATAGTTTATTGTTCCTGTGATTACATTAATGTTAAAAAGTCTACGTTTAACTGTTTTTTAAATGTGTCTTTTGAAGCAACTAAATCAGTTTGATACATAAACCAAGTCACGAATATCAGTTACTGGCAAAATGAATGGGCAAAAATTGACTCAATGATATCCATAGCTATTTATATAAAACTACCATTCATTTGTCCATATGTATGTTATATATGAAATTTCACATCGTTGCACATGTTATTAATCTATACAAAAATGGCATGTCAAAACGCTGTGACGATCAGGGGAACCTTTTGGAAGTACGGTGCAATATCTTACAATTTAAATTGTTCTTAAGATCTTACACAAACTCACCACTGTTGTACCTTTTTGATTAGCATGAAATAACGACTGTTTTTTGTCGGAGATAATATTAGCAATAGTTCATACATTTCTTGAAACATAATTTTTCTATTCATTACAGTGATCGGTTGGAATGGCCAGAAAGTCGCTTTGATATGTACAAATGTATAGCTGACTTACACATGTAGCTATGTCACAATCGAGTCTTACATTTACAGACAGTACATTTACCTATGCACAGAACAAATTTAGGTTAAACTTCAGTTCGTTTTTATTCTTCTCATTATTATAATATTTTCTTATACCAAAATAATATAAAATATTGAACATAACGTAGACTTTTCAAAATAGGAATACCATTTAAAAGATACAACGCGATTAATGCAAACTCTATTAGAACTGTTTTATCTGCGCCCATGGTCAACATCTAACGTAAAAGACATCATTTCCTTTCATTGACTTGTGATTCAATTACTGAAGTGTTCAGAGATAATGTGTTTTTTGATTAATTTTGTATGAACCATTACAATGACTGATATTTCTATTGTTTTCCGTGTGGATATTTTTCATGATGAAGTTTCAATAAACGCAGGTTTCACATGCACTTTGAATTTAGTGTTAAACTTAATGACATTATGATTAATTTGTTTCTTGAATAATTTTGTATGTACCATAACAATGACTGCCACTTCTATTGCTTTCCTGATGATGTTTTAATAAACGCAGATTTCACGTACACAATGAATTTATTGTCAAACTTTATGTTTAACAATCGTGATTTTCTGCTTAGATTAGCCACTTTTAGTGGTATTAAGGTATGTATTTTTATATTGTAATATTTATTCACAAAAATATTTTGTAATAGCAATTATAGGAATATAAATTGTGTGTCGTTGTCAAATTGACACCACGCAAAGAGAAATCAAACACACAACAAAAATTATTCCATGTATAGGTACACCGCTATGCAACGGTGAAAGCAATGTCATTATACTGAATGGGTTGTATGTGCACAAAATGGCTATATAAAGAAGATACTACTTTTCTTTAATAAAACCAATAATCTTCTGTTAATCATAGTTTATTAAAGATAGTGCTTTTAAGGAGGTTATATTCTATTCGTATAATTAAACTGGATTTTGCATTTCTTATTCATTTATATGTTCTTACTAAATTCTGCCTTATAAAAATACAAGTAAGACCATTTACCACACGTTATTTCTATCATCTGTTTTTAATCAGGAATTTATAATAAGTATTGTGCATTTGAATTTGTTTCGCTGTTGCTGGCAATAAGCTACAAGCAGTCAGGCTTTTTGTGTGGTTTTATTGAACACTCTTTATATATCGATATTTCTTAATTTAGGAAACCAGAAAATGTACGATGTTATTGAAACAAGAGTTTATTGCATTAACTTCATCTATATGCTTAATGCGCAGACAGTATTCGGTTGTTTTGGGAACACTGACCAATAAAACTAACAACGTGAAAGTTCGTTGTTGAAAAGCTATTGCTGTGGCTGAATATACGTTGCGTTAATATCATTATCAAAGTCATTTTTTCGTGTTTGAGTTAACTCACATACACTCAAGTGCACGCTTCTTATATAAGTGTGTTTCAAACAAACACAAAAGAAGTTTTAATAAACAGAAATACATGTACGTAAATGTCAACAGAAACCATACAGAAAAATATGTACTAAGACACTAGTAGATCAAGTTAAGACCAATATTTGTTAAATAATAAAAGAATAGTTCAATATTCAACAACACCGTTACTGACAATTGCAAATACACAATTAGATCTCCAATTTTCTTCTTGTCAATATGCAAGTTAGTGTAGTCCAGCACATATTAAAACAAATTATACGATCTCAATAGTGCCTCCAGGGTTGACGATATGTTGTTTGGGTGTCCGCGGGGGTAGCGTGTCATGTGTGTTGTGTTCTCTGAAAAAAGTACCCGCACGTTACGACAAATAACAAATAAAATAAGGGATTTGTTTGAACCGATTTAAAACAATGTAAATTTAAAGAAAATCTTGTATCTGCATAAAAGAAAATATTGAATTCTTTTGTAGACAGTTTGCAAGTTGAGAATGTTGACAATATATATATTTGCCAGTAAACATCTTTATGTTAACGCTATAAAACCTATTTTGCGATTTATGTACACATAACACTATATAAGCCTGTTCTTGCAAATTATATAAAGCATAATATTATCCATTTTATTTAGCAATGTCTAACCCATCCATCGGCTCTTTCAATTTATAATGCGGTCTAATAACTGAAATAAATTTTCAAATAAATGCAGTAGTACTATTTGACATCGGAATATTTGTATACAATGTGTAGCACGCGAACTGACTTTCTAACTACCCTGAATCTTCCTGTATGTAAGAGGCAAGTCGAAAACCCGTTGCTATATTAGTTTGCATTAACAGATCTGATGCTAGAAATGAGGGATAATTTATATCTTACATCATGATTTATTTCCAAACAAATTAATCTGCTCGATGAAATTGCGTGTGAAATGTGTCTTATAGTATACCATCAAAATGTTTCTTAGATTTTGTAAATACAGACCCGGCTACTTACATTTGACCATGATGACACAGCCCACGATGCAGCACCACACGAACCACAAAGTTCCCGTGCCAATCAACGTGTACATCAGCCGTTGTATTTCTGAAGTCTTCATACCTTTTACACAAGCATTAGATGAAATGTACATTGCAATGTTACTTTTACAAAATAAATGACTTCGCTTATTTAAAAAAATAAAAATAAAATATATACTTATTTGCTCAGGTAAATATATTTTATGACAGCATGTGTTCTGGCTGGTATGAGAAACTGTAGTATATAGTAAAGAAATACATGTGTAAAATGATGTAAAAATAGTTTTTTCGAACGAATCTTGTCAATACTGGACGTGAAAGTGCAATACATGTTAGCAGAAAGCTTAAGATAATGTTCAACTGTTCAATGTACATGTACATGTTTATATATGTTTTTGAAAATAAATTGTATGAAGGCTGTCATGTCTGCCTTCTTTGTTGTCATCGTTTAATCATGTTATAACTACATGTATGTTATTATTCGTTTCACCTACCCTCGTATACAACTTTTTTATGATTGTGTAAGTTGGAGTTGAATATTTTCTGATCTTTCCATGGACGTTGACGGCCCAGCAATGGAAGTCGCCTGCGGATTCCACTGGTACTCTACTGACGCGAAGGACACACAGGGTGGAGTTTTCACATTCCGCACGGATGCAGCCTTCACAGTGAATATCTAACCACGAACTGTTGCCCAGCGGATTACTGTCCACTTCACATTCTAGTGTGTGCAAACTATCACCCACAATTATACATACTTGGAAGGTCTATACGGTAGTCTTTGCTGAAAACAACCTCGAACTCCGAACATTGTAAATGACAATGAATTATGTGACCTGAAGCGCCCGGTGTAATGTTCACGTACAGCGTCGACACTATATCTCGATGACCAGAACTGGTTGTATTGCTCAGGTTTAGACCAGTAAGGTCCGAAGTCCATGTGATGTTGCAGTCTGCGTTACTTTCTTTCGCCACGCATTTGATGATCGAAAGATACCATGGTGCTACGGTCATCGGCGAATCTGGACTGATCATTTTCAGGCTTGATGGTGGATCTTATTTTATAAATGCAATAGTTTTGTTAACAGTTATAATGTTTAATAATATTATAACATGTGTATTTAAGACCATTAACAGGCAACCGACAGTTTGAGCATGATTTGCAAAAGTTTGCAGTTGCAATGGCCTAACATTACTAGATAAATGTACATGCATTTATTGTGTTTTGTTCTGCAATGAAACTCAAATTGTATAGAAAAAACATGAACAATAACAACAACAAACAAACAACTTACATTTGAACATAACCGTTTTGCTTCTGAAGTCGTTGTAAAAGTATTGCCCAGCCGGATCCGTCGTATAAGACACACACAATTGTCTTATTATTCCAGCTTCTGTCAATTCCAGTCAGTGATTTTCGACTGGTAAATGTCCCGGATACAGGATCGTAGATGTTGGTCTGCTCTGTCACAAGAAGCTCATTATCCAACTTTATTTCGAATCTTGCTGGATGTTTCAGGTTGTTGATGTTACACGTTATCTGCCCCGGAACCCCTTCGCGTAACTACGGAACGTCAAGAAACATTTCACCGTGGGATGCTATAGAGCGCATGCAAATTATTTGATGCGTATTCATAAAAAATCTCATTCAATCAAAAAAGGGAGTGTTAAATCATTTCTTTATATTTAATGCAAAATTCTGTTTGGAATGTGTGACAAAATTTGGAAAGCGACAATTTGTCAATTACTGAATGAGTCTAAGTCAATGGCTTAATGCATGTCTTTTTTTTATTTTCATACATACCTTACAGTTGCACTGCGTACAAATTCACCAATACAATTCTTTATTTGTGACGTACTTGTTTTACAAATAAACGTGTGTAAATTTTATGACTGATAATTAACAAATCGTATACAATTAACTTGTACTTACCTTCCAAGAGAAACAGCATAATAAACGGCAATTCAATTGCATTACACATATTCGTTTTTATTCGCGTGTGATGTACTTGTATCTGAAGGTAACGTTAAATCGGTAAATCGAAAAAAGCAGAATGATAAAATTTTATATAAATTCTTTTCCAACAAGCATTTTCGGTTTCCGATTCCGGTTTGATGATAACTCATAAATGTTTTATATTGTATTCAATGCTTTAGATTGTATATGAATTCACGATTTTGCCATATATGTACATGTGGCCTGTTATACGTATAAAGCTTTTTTCGCGCTGACATTAACTTCCTTCGGCAGCATGATACAGATTGTCTTGTTCATATCTGTTTGTGTGAGTAACAGTTAGTGCGTCATAGTCAATTCTAATCTATATGTGTATTAATATTGACATCTAGAACAAACATTTTATTTTTATGAAATAGTATAAGCACATATAATGTGTTGCACATAAAGAGATGAAAAATCATTCAAAGTTCAATTTAGATATGACAAATACAAACAATAATGTTTATTTCTCATAGAAATTTAAACAAAGATAATTTGTATGACCAGTTCACTTTCATATATCGATGGGTTAGCGCCAAACTATGCTAAGTCTAAGCTATATAGCATTGTTTTGCTCTGAGCCATCGATATGCAAAATGGAACTCAACACAAACATTTATTTTAGCAATATTGCTAACAAAAATTCGTACCCTACAAACAAAGTAAATATGCTATGCATGTATATTCCATAAACCACACATATCCGACGTAGGTTATATATCGTATATCAGGATGCAATTACAGTTTTCCTTAGATAAAATAATATATATTTAATAGTTCATTTTATTCCTTTCGGCTTCTAGTACCTCCTGAGAAAGAAATAATATTAATGTACGCCGTTTTATATAGCGTATATATGGAAGATTCTGCAGAATTCATTCTGTGTTATTCTCTGCCGCTCGTGTGAAGCACACACTGGTGTACAAGGTACGAGAGATGTCGCCGGTAGGGGATCGGGCGGCTCTGTTCTTCTCCAGAAACTCGATGTCAATGTCGGCGTACATGAGTTGACCCTCCCGGGCGACCTGAGAACACAGGGTAGATAGCATCAGTTAGGTAATATGTTTGTATATAATAACAACAAGAACAACAACCACTCACGAAAATAACAGCTACCAAAACAAACAGAACAACATCAACGTCAATAAAACCAAGAAAGACGACAACAACAAAGACAAAAAAACAACATAGAGGACGACCACAACAACAACACAAACTGCAACAAATCGATAACGACAAAGACAAAAACGACCACGAAAACAACAACAACAAAGCATTTACCACAACGACAAAAACGAAGGCGAAAACAACAATAATAGTGATAAATAGAGTATGTGCATGTATCGGAAAATCATACAAAAAATCAAACAATTGCAATGCTATCATAGCTGAACATTACATACATGTGACTCTGACGTCATTCCTGTTGCAGCGAGGTTGCTGGCACCACGTGATTCGATTGAACACTGTACCCTCGAATTCCCTGCAACACAAACTGGTAATTGTCAACGTGGCAAGAACTGTTATCATGTTTTGTTTTAATAACTTATAATAAACACTAAATATGAGAGGCCATGTATACAAATCGCCACAGAAACCATTAGGTAACATATTGTAACACACCTCGGTATGTATAACCAAACCCATCTTTCGAGATGGTTTCATGAATTTATGCCTATGAATATTGCCATTCAAAATAAAAACAAACAAGAGGTTGCATTATTGCATTATAGTTTGCGAAGTTATTTATCTTGCAAAAGCGAAGATCAAATACAAACATATAGAATAAATAGACTATTATACTTCTTTACCTTCAAACATTGTATCGAATAAATCATTTTCCCGTGTATTGTGTAACTAATGATGGCATCTTGGCATCACTCGGCAATTTGCCCTATCACGCAATAATAAAGATTCCTTAAAATGCTTTTTTCCGCCGGTGATCCATATCACCACCTAACTCTCATCATTTGTTCATTGGACCATTACCAAATTTCCGAGAAAATGTCACGCAAACTTGTTTAAGTGTGTATGTACGATCTTTCATATCAATTATTTTCAAAATAAGCAGATGAAAGTGACAAAAAAACTTGAAAGCAAGGAAACATCGTTTATTAGTGTTGTGTAACCTAAACCAACTGTTAAGTCAACGTATATACATGTATCTGAGTTTCCGCTTGTATAGACGAAAACTATTTAGTGATAAAAAAACTAGCTTATTGTGCATTTAAAAGCAATGGTTGTTCTTACCTTTTATTCCATTTTAAATAGAAATATATGTTAATAAACTTAATTTTGTTAATTGTATTTATGAAACTATATCTGTTGTAAGATCGTACATACACACTTGTATATATGCTGTGTAAAACTGCTAATCTTGGGCAAGATGCGTAAAAAGATGGATCTTTCACTGAAAACTGAGTGTCACGTTTCGAAGGCTATGACACGTCATGTGTGTTGAGTTGACCAAATTACAACACAGAATGACAAAACGCACAAAAATTTATAAACCTGGGTTCACCGCCCTGTAATTTTGAATGCAATATATTGCTAATCTGCAAAGAAAAAAACAGACAAATTAGAGTCGGTAAACACTTTGGAAGAGGTAATACATGTATACTCACCAGATATTGAAGATCCGTCTCCTGTTGCAACACCTGAACGTCTGAAATATCAGCATGTACTTCTCAAGATATTGTAATATCACATACGCATGCAACTATAAAATACTTATATTTATAGCGGAACATCACGAACGTTATATGTTTGAATGTTCTGATTTCATCCTTTCTTTAATTAAACTAAGAATTGCTTGACAATATGTAAATCAGATATACAGAAACACAATAATTCATATTATAAGCATCAAATTCACAGTATGATTAACGTTATTGGCAAAATTAGGACATTCAATGCCGCATGCGTTTCAATATAACTATTATAAAGAATGGCAAAGCACGAAACACAGAAACGAATGCCGTATAAATACCAAAGTATGTACACAAGGACAGTGAGAGATATATGTTTTGAAACGATGGACACTTCTGGCCAATAATGCGAGGAAGTTTCTGCAGCAAAAATATAATGTTAGCGTTATGCATACACAGAGATATAATAATGCAGCTTACACTCTGTTTGGAAGATTTACTTCCTCGGACTGTTTTAAACCTAACAACAAGGCAATGAAGAATTAAGACGGCAGAGAATGAAATGTGTCCACGTAAACAGAGATACGATATTGAAAATGGCCAACGCAATGGGAGTTCATGTCCATTTAATATGAAACAACACGAAAATGAATAATGATGCGGACAGATGATAAATCATGTCCACGCAAATCGATATAACTGAATAATGGTTAGTTGATTACGACAATGGATGTTCATGTATGGCGTATCATTTGGGTCAAAAGTACGTATACGCCTGCTAGCTAAACACAGATGTAACAGTTGTTATAAAATTGTAACCGCAGTTACATTTTTATGACCGCAGTCATAAATTTGTAACGGCAGTTACATTTACAAATATAACTTGTTGTCGAAACTGCATTTATTTATTTAAATAAGATTTTTTAAATTATAAAATCAATTTAAAGATACCTATTTCTTAAAAACTGAATCAGAAAAAAGTATGACTACAGTTATAATTTTATGATAACTGTCATATTTACTTTCGGTATAAATTGTAACTGCAGTTATATTTATAATTGTAATTGCTGTTATAAATGTATGCATGCAGTCATAAATTTGTAACTGCGGTTACAATTTTATAACAACAGTTGCATCTATATTTAGCTGCCGTGTGTATACGTACTTTTGACCCAAATGGTAGGTCATATTCATGTCAATTCAACGAAAGCAGGTTAGGGAAAATGAAAAGGAATAATGCGGTCAACTGAATGTCCACATTATACTAAACAGGCGCTAAATATTAACATTTCTATGCAAAGATTAGGCTCTAGACTAAAAGCAAATATGCTTTAATAAACTATACTGTACGTCTCTAAGGCGAAGTCATTAAAGTATACAGTTAAAACCACTATAACACTTACGTTTATATACTATACACCCGATGACAAAACCGAAGCAAACGACCAACGATGCCACTGCAGCTATTAATGTGTTTATTAATACCAGTGTTCCTGTTGAACCTGCTGTGGTGATATCAGAAACTGCTCAAATAAATGAAAAGTCGAACAATATACATTGCTTTTTCTTTTTCTCTCAGACTTAAAAAAAAGAAATATCGCTCATGGTGTCAAACACTTTCGATGACATGCGAAACATATTTTGCCACTTTTATTCTTCTCGATATCAAGAGATTTCTAAGATAAACACTATTTCATTCCATTTTAAATTCAAACTTTTGTAATCCACGCAATAGCAAACAATTATTGGTTTTATTGATCAGACAATGCATGCAACATGTTTATGTTAAAAATCTTATGAAATTAGCAAACATTTTGTCAGCCACTAGCAATTAGTTTTGAATAATGTTTACTCCCAGTAATAACAAATTATTCTAACACGGCACGCGGCTAGTTTTCCATAGATAAAAAGGGAAATCAACCGTGAACTATTCTGCAACAATTCATGGGCGGAGCCTAATGTTTTAAATATAGTTCCGGGAATTCAACGAAATTGTTCCGTAAAATGCGCATGCTTAAACGCGCGATAGCAAAAGTGTGACAAACAAATCTTTTCTTCATTATGTAGCGCAATAAAACCACATTTGTATTACATATTTAATATTTAGGTTCACAAAAACACGTTTCCGGTGTGTTCATATGCTTTTAATTTGCGCTTGGTAGCATAATATTTTTACTGTATTTATCAATGAGTATGACGTCACATTGATTCTTGGCTCAAAATGTATAAATAATGCTGACGTCATTTTGAATTGTTATGATTTGCTGACGTCACTGAAACGCACGTGTGAATGCACTTTGTGGAAAATGGGCAGGTATAGATAAATATAGTTCTCATTCATAACCTTGAAAAATACAGACGAGTTGTATATAGGATCGTCTTACAATCGAGATAATTGACGGACTAGCGTTGGTTTTTGCGGTAATAACCAACGGGTTGTCGTTCCGATGCTTGTTATCAAACCACTCGGGCTATCGCCCTGGTGTTTTAGTTCATACGCATCGGAACTCCAAACCGTTGGTTATTACCACAATAACCAACGCTTACCCGTCAATTATTTCTTAATAATACAAACTAAATCCAGACAGTCATAATGATGACACCAAAATATAATCATTTGCTTATTGTCCCATTTCCAACCTTCCCCGATAATTGTATACAAATCTGTTCCTAACATTTGGCGGAAAGTTGCTTTCATACTTGTAAAGCAGCATAGGCCTAAACAAAACCCCTTGACCGAGGCAATAACAACGCTATACTTTATGTAAATTGTATAAGAAATACTTTACCGTCCTTGGAGATGAATATTTTCTGCTGCTGTCCATGCAGATTGACAGCCAAGCACGTGTAATTCATATAGTAGTCAACTCTCGTCCCATTCAAATGCAGGAGGCACTCAGTGGATTTCTCACATTCTTTGTAGGTGTCATTAGACTGTGTATCTATCCAGGAAATATTGGCAACCGGATTGCTGTCTGCATTACATATAAGTGAGTCCGGAAGAATTCCTTCTGCACCGCTTACGAATATTGGTTTAATTTGGACCGTTGGTGCACCTTGTCAATATAATTGTAATAAAATTAGAAATTTATATAAATTTATAATTGATAAAATTGCACTTAACTGCATTACATTTTAATAAAATACTTTCTTAAATGTCACACATGGAATAATGCAAGATTTACTATTGATAACAAACTGGATTTTAAATTTGGTATCTTTTCTGATGTTTCATTAATAACAAGCTATTAACTAACTATACGACGTAGTATGAAATTTGATATACGAATATGTAACGTCCATTTATATGTAAAAAAATTAAAAGTAACGTATGCTAACAAGCATTTTCTTCAAAGTAAGAACATATTGAAACATAAATTTACCTATCATGGTAATTGTCAGCAATATATCAGTGTTGACATTTATTCTGTTGCGGTGAAATAACTTCATTTGTATTCAAAATGACTTACAAGAATACAATACTGTACATACGGGGAAGGTCTAAGATGTAATCGTCGCTTAAATCAACCACGAACTCCATACATTCTACACGACAAGCGATGCTATGGCCTAAATCGCCCTGAAAAACGTGCACGTCCAGCGTCGACACAATATCTCGATGGCCAACACTGGTTTTATAACTCAAATTTAAACCGGGAATGTCTGACGTCCATGTAATTATACAGTCTGCATTAGTGTCCATCATAAAGCAAGTGATGGTCAAAGGATACGACGGTGCTGTGTTAATTGGACTAGTTGGGCGAATCATCCTCATGCTGGATGGTGGATCTTAAAGTTTAAATGTATGCTTGTTTCATAGCATATGGGGCCTATATTAATGGTTAATATTAATAATTACTAGTTATATTTCAATATTGTTTTATAACATTGATTTGGAACAATAGTTGCAACAAACAACCATCCACCCACCCACCCCACAACAACAGCAAAAAACAACAACAAACTAGTGAATTTAAGTAGGTATTAGTATAGTGCATGGGTTACAGTAATGGGTCGAGTACTGAAGATTAGTACTTAAGTAAATACTGAGTACTTGATAATTTCAAAGTACTTGAGTGCGTACTGAGTACTCAATTTAGTACATGTACTGAGTACTACATAAAGTACTAATGCGTACTAATGAGTACTTTTGAGTACAACATATTTATCGAATTATCAGTTATAAATGATTATAAGTTATAAATGATGGTCACAATTAAGATATGATACGTGATTTGTATGCCATTCAAACTGCTGGCAGTGTTGGCATTTCGCGTTTACATCTCGAACTGTTCCCTCTGGGCCCGTATTCACCAACCCATTCTTAGACTTAAGAATAAAGAACAGACTTAGACTGAAGAACATTACTTCTGTGTTTGCAAATATGCCTGGTACCAATGTTGTTTGTGTGATTAAAAAATCGTTCTATATAAATCATGCAGTAATTAGACTTAGAGTGGGTGAATATTAGGTAAGATTTAAATTTATAGCACTCATAGAACAGAACAGTTTCAATAATATTCTTTATTTTTAGTTTTAAGTCTAAGAATAGGCTGGTGAAAATGGGCCCAGGAATTGCAAAATGTTTCAACAATATTGTTTTTGACATGACAACTACAGTAAATAGTTTATAAATGAATCCAGAAATGTTGAGCAGATTACTCTGCAAAGCGTAAGGGTGTGAATTTGTTTTTCTTTCTACCCAACTGAAATCTGCCAGTTTGTAAAGGTGTGAATACCATATTTGGTTTCTATTGTATATACAGGTAGCTAGCTATCCTGAGTCCAGTGCATGCCCATAGGGTAGTTTAATTAATCCTTTAAGTGTCACAATTATGTGTACACTTATTAAAGCTGGATATAAGATAACTTGGTTGAATTTTATATTATTTGAACATATTTCACTTTAAAGATTTATTAAAGTGTGAAAGTAATTTCAGTGTCACAATTATGTGTACACTTATTAAAACTGGATATAAGATAACTTGGTTGAATTTTATATTATTAAAATTTATTTTACTTTTAATTTGATTAATGTGTGAAAGTACTCATACAGTACCCATAAAATACTCATAAGTACTGATGATTTTGCTGCAGTACTCGAGTAAGTACGAGTACTTGTACTAATGATTTAAGATGAGTACTGAGTACTGACGAGTACTGGAAAATCGGTACTCGAGTTAGAACGAGTACAAGTACGAGTACGAGTAGCACATCCCGGATGGGTTATTAGTGCAATATTGTTATATAAATATGCTTATTATAGATGAAATATCCTAGATAATGGTACTGACAATTCCTATTTTTACCTTGTATCAACACGTTAATGACATTAAAAATAAATGCATAACAACTTACATTTGTATATAACCGTTTTGGTTCTGAAATCGTTATACAAATATTCACCAGCGGGTCCCTTGGTATAAGACGTGCATGTAATTGTCTTATTATTCCAGCTTCTGTCAATGTCAGTCAATGATTTTATACTGGTAAATGTCCCAGATGCACTATCATAGTCATTTGTCTGCTCTCTGTCCGGAAGTAGCTCATTATCCAGCTTTAGTTCCATTCGTGCAGGATGTTTCAGCTTGCTGACAGAACATATTATCTTCCCCGGGACACCTTCACGTAACTGAGGAACGTCAAGCATCATTTCTCCATGGGATTCTTTTAATAAAAGAATTAACGAAACCAATTCTAAGCTCGATGTACATTTTGTATATTATTAATTACGACATTGGCCGTACATCGATACATAAAAACATAACGTCACTGAATGCCTGTTTAGTTATCGTCGATTGTTTTGCCTTTGATTTTAGTAGTGTTTTAAAAGTGTCTGTTTACATTTTTAATGTTTCCTTTCTAAACAGTTAATATCAGTTTGATACATAACTACGTCAGAAATATCGGAATATTAGTTACTGGCCGTTTCTTGTTACTAATGTCCAACACAAATGAAAATGGAAACGAGCAACTAAATAATCGGCTAGATTGATTTAGTAATACTCATAGATTCCTATTTAAACTTTCTATCCGTTCTTAATGCATATAATTTAAATAAAATAGCAAAGAGATCCAGATGATATTAATTTATACAAAACTCGCGGAAAATATAGTTCTCATATTCTGGTAACATATTAGGACTATCAGTGCGAACTAAACGGTGGAGCAGGGTGTAGTATCTTCATATTAGTATTTTTCTTGAGATTGTTCAAGGACTTAGCAATTCTGAGGTTGATATTATGGAATGTTTTCTGACCAAGTGATTTTAATATTATTTCTATACTCTTGCCAGTCTTACAGTAACCAGTTTAGATAACCAGAAGATAGCACCAATATGTAGAAAAGTATAGAAAGTGTACACCATGAGCTATTTATAATGTACAATTACATTTTTACAGACAATGCAAAAAATAGCGTTGCACATTGCAAATTTATATTCAACATAAGATCAATTTTTATTTATTAATCACAATACTGTTGCTCTTTACTGACATAAAATATTATTTAAATTATGAACATGTTAAATGCTGACGTAGAATTTCAAAATATGAAATATTACTTACCATTTAGAAGACACAACAACAATAATGAAACATGTATAAAAACTGTGTTATCCATGATCAACATCTCAGAATTCCTTATCCTGTGTTTTATTCATGATCAGCATCTCACGAATTCCTTATCATGTGTTATCCATGATCAACATCGCACGAATTCCTTATCCTGTGTTATCCATGATCAAAATCGCACGTATTTCTGATTCATTGCATATTTACATTCATATTATTTTCTTATTCTTGTAAATGTTACGACTGTTGCTGATTTAAAATGAACAAAAGTAAAATTAAATATAAATTAAATATGTATCCACTTATCATATTTAATTTCCTTTTATTGGCTTGTGAGTCAAGTACTGACAAGTTAATAGACAATTTTCTCTCTTGTTTAATTATGTTTCAGATGTGACAATGACGGTCACTTGTATTGTTTTTCCGGTTCTTTCTTAATTGCATGTTTTCACAAGCAAGATAAATTAATTGTTCAACTGAATGATTTACAAATATTATTTTTTTTACTTGCATTGGTTTCTTTAAGTGGTATTAAGGGGCATGGCTATTGTAATATTAATGTTTTTAATTAGTTTGTACTGTAACAGGGTCACTTACTTGAATAAAAGAGTAAAGCTTCCGTACAAGGCATTACCTACTACTGATGCAGGTGGAGTTACACAATGTGTTGCTTGCACTTATGGTTATAGACGTAGTACATTTATGACTCTGTCCTGTTCATAACATTGCAACTTGGGCTGGATGCGTCTAATGATTGACTTTTCACTTTAAACTGAGTGTCACGTATTCGAGGCTAATAAACTAAATTTGTGTTGGGTTGACCAAATTACAACACTGAAAAAAGTATAAACTTGGGGACAGCCCCCTGGAAATGTGAATGCAATGTATTGGTGATTTAACGATTGAAATGGACACAAGATCCCATTTGAAAACATTTTTATCAAATACTACTTTTTTCTTGAATTGAAACATTTGTCTTGACGTAGCGTAAGGTTATCTAGGATATGTCGTGCCCTTTTATTTAATATTTTACAGCATTTCCGATTTAAACACTGGTTTTAACACCCGACGTTCATTAAGTTATTTTTTTTTCAATTGGGTTTGCAAGATGCAGAATAGTATATTAAGTTTAATTCTGTTTAAAATAAACATATACAACAAAAAGCTATGTCTTCTGGCTTTTTACACCCAACATTACTGCTTCTTCCTGAAATTGCATGACGATGATCCGAAAATTGAACTATATGATGCTATGTCTTTAAGGCTTTTTATAAAAAAGACGATATGTAGTTGATACTTGTTTTTTGTTTCATTTCATCGTGCCTCAGAAAGTTGCAATTCTGCTATTCTTTTTAGCATCTAGCCAATGAGTAATTTAATGGTAATTAAATTAAATAGTATTCTCTTTTATTGCTGTTTAATTTGAATGGCGATGCTATGAGGTTAATTTTTATTTACACTTACATGTTTTGTAAATAATTCTGGGCCAAGTGTGAGGTTCGTGCGAACATAAACCGGTTTAAACCCCCAATGCTTTGCATTGACCGTTCTAAGGCGGTGACTCCAGTTTTATTCATGTGTGTTTTGTGTTTGTTATGTGTTTTTGTGATGTGCTGTGTAATGTTTTGGCAAATGGTCACTTGCCATGAATAAAGGACCTCGGGCTGCTAATAAGAGTTCTCCCCTGCTGTCGCAACTGGAGTTTCGCTTTGTTTATATTTCTGAATATCTTGTTGTATAAGAGAAGAGTACGATTTAGGAGGACTTATTCTCGTTATTATTATTATTATATTATATTATTTATTATTATTATTATTGCTACAAATCTAAGTCCATTCTCCATGATTCCATATTTCAATCAGCATGTATGTATCTTCGACAGCTACAAAGTGAACAAACGACTTGTTTCTTTCTCCTTATAGTTTCTGTTTCTTAACAGGAAACTTCAATTTTGTTTTCCTAGTTGCTGGCAAAAAGCTACAAACAGCCAAAACCATTGCGCTTTAATGATTGAACAGTCTATCTGTATCAATGATTTTGTCTTGTATTTAGAAAACTTGCCAATGTACAAATATACAGTAGTGGTGATTTAATAAACATGCATTTTCAAAAACTCAGACATTGTTCGATTGTTTTGGGAACACTGATCCACAAGCGTATCAACGTTTAATTTCATTGTTGAAAAGCGATTTCAATGTTTGAATATACTGACATAGATAATGCGACAATATACTTTTGTTTTAGTTATAAGTGTTGATGTTAACTCAAATACGCTGAAATACACGATTGTGACAGCTACTAACCTTCTTCAAACATAAAATAACGAATTTGTACATCAAACAGAAATGCATGTACGCAAATGTCACCAAAACCACTACTAAAACTCTAGTAGATCAAGGTAAGAAGAATTTTTTATAAAAAATTCAAGAATGATTCCATATTCAATAACAACGTTACTGCAAACATTACACATACAAAAAATTAGATCTCCAACATAGAAACATTTTATTTTCAAAACCATTCCCTAAAAGCGTCAATGTTTTTTCCGTCAATATGAAAATGAGTGTGGTCCAACATAAGTTCGTATAACTTATACGATCTCAATAGTGCCTCCAGGGGCGACGATTTGTTGCCTTGGTGACCGCGCGGGTAGCTTGTCCTGTGAGTTGTGTTATCTGAAATAAAGTACGGCAACACTACGACAAATATCCATATACATTTGAAGATATGTTTTATGCCATGCAATGAATGTCTATCGCTTACTTTGATTCTAGTTGTCATCTTTTTCTTTCACTATAAACTAGAGCTATCACTAAAGATGATTACCCCCACACACCGCTTTGACACGGATGTAGAGCTTTGACACAGATGAAGAGCTTTGACACAGAACAATGTATTGACTTACAAAATGACCTGCTTAAAACGAAAAATGAGCTTGAAATGCAAAATGAAGAGTGCACGCGGAAATGGTTTACACATAGTTGACCTTGAATGTTTGACTGGTAAGCATGAGACATGTGCGTGACACAGTGTCTAGTCATGTGGAGTGACAATTTGAAGTAATATTAAAACCCTTCCAGGCATTTAGCAAGCTCCTAACAGCGGTTACTTCCCCATCGATACTCTTCACGGTAACCTCTGCCACTACGAGTTAAAAAACTTACAGATTTGGAAGTTTTCAGGTGAGACGATCATGAGTAGATTAAAGATTTATCTTTTACACAATTTTTACTTTTTACTTTGTCATTATTATTTTATAATAATTGCACAAACTTGTTGCCTTATTGGTCCAGGTATAATAACGAGTTAAAATGAAAAAAGAAAATAAATACATTAATAAGTAAACATAACAACGCAAGCATTTTACGTTGTCCACGTTTTTTTCATGTGCTTGTCCACGATTGTGTTTCGCGCCAAGTGATATGACCATGTTCACGTGGAAAGTCTGGTATTATTTATAGACCTAGTCGACAGTCATGACGGCAGGGATTAAATCCAGCTATGCTGGGACACAGTTTAATCTCTGCGCGGAGGCTGGGCATTTACAAGATACGGAGAGAAACAAAATGCAAATATTAAAACTTTGACCTTAAATTGTGACCTTGACCTTTGACTACAAACATGGGTCATGTAGGCGACACATCATCTGGTCATGAGGAATAATTATTTGAAGTTCTATTAAAATCCTACTAGGCATTATGAAGTTATGGAGCGGAAAGAAATACAAATATTTGACTTTTGACCTTGAATTATTACCTTGACCTTTGATAGGCAGGCATCGGTCATGTGCGCGATACATCGTCTGGTCATGGGAAATAATAATATGAAGTTACATTAAAATAAATCCTTGCATGCATTACAAAGTTATGGAGCGCAACGAAATTCAAGTATTTTACCTGTATTTGATCTTTGACCTTGAATTGTGCCAGCCGTTGTATTTCCGTAGTCTTCAATCCTGGTACACGCCCATCGGATGAAATGTATTTTACAATGTAACTTTTACAAAATAAAAGTACCTATTATATGACAGTGTTTGGTCTGTCTGAAATGCGAATGTAGATTATAATATATAATGCAGAAAATAAATGCATAATCATTAAATAGAAAAATGTAATAAATAATGTAACAACTAGTTTTTCGTACAAAACTAGTTCATATTGGACCTCAATGTCCAATACATGTTAGAAGAAGATAAACATCATATTTAGCATTTCAATATACACGTACGCGTATATACCTGTATTTATATTATAATGTGTACGGAAAGGAATATTTGTCGTAATGTTGTCCTATCTATAGTCTTTGTTAACATCGTTAAATAATGCTATTTTTATATTCACCTACCAGTGTTTACAACTGTTTTACGATCGTAAAAGCTGAAGTGGAATGTTTTCTGATCTTGTCCATAAAAGTTCATGGCCAAGCATTTGAATTTGACTGCGGATTCGACCTGCATTCTGTTGACATGAAGGACACACTTGGGCGAGTTGTCACAATCAGCAAGGATGTTGGCATCACAATGCGTATCCATCCAGGAAATATTTCCCAGCGGATTACTGTCCACTTCACATTCCAGTGAATCCAGAAGATTGGCTTCTGTACGTTTCACGAATGTTGGGCGAATTTGGACTGTTGGTGGGCCTTGTTAATGAAATGTTTAATGAGTGCAAATACAATGCTCCAAGGAAGCAACAAATGAGAAAAATTATATACATGCAAATGATGGCTTGTTCAAATATGTCACGAAAACATGAATCGGTACAGTTATTTAAATATATAAGCATATACGTATTACATAAAAGCATATTCACTGTGCACATGGTTGCTTTGACGTTTATGAATACTACAGTATGACCTTTTTAGATCGATAATTAACAGTTAATCTTTTTGTATGAGAATAAAACTGTTATGATGCTAGCTTCAATTTATTCCAAACAATTTATTCGTCCAAGGCAGGTCTATTGTAGAATCGGTACAAGCAAATGGTAATCCACTCTTCTTTTGTTCGATTTTCTTACAACCTTCTACATCACATTCCAGTATTGTGCCTTTACTGAGTAGCCTGTTGTATTATCGGACGAACTTTTGCTTCACCTGCCTTCCCTATGTCTTTCTCTGTTGTCTTGTACTACTTATATTTACCTCGCATTAACTCTTATTCTACTTGTTGTTCATCAGTTCCTTACTTTCTTCTTGCCGCGTTTCCGCCCCGTCATTGCAGTTGTTTTAAGCCCTTTTGGCTTATGCATTTACTTTATATTGTGAAAATAATGATAGATATCGATGCTGTTCGAGTACAATACAGAAATCATTGCTTCACCTGAATGTCAGGTGACTTACTTATTGTACAATCATTCACGAATATTAGATGAATGCATACCATAATTAAGCAATTTTAAATGAGCCTAAAATTATCAAGATTGTTTACACCTTTGAAGAACAGCAAGATAAATGCTGATGTCAAATCCTATGTACGATTAGGATGTTATTTAAACTTATGTTATTCAAACCGTTTATACATACGTTGAAGGTCTATGATGAAATCCTGGCTAAAATTAACCGCAAACTCAACACATGCTTCACGACAAGTAATTCTATGGCCTAAAGCGCCCTGAGAAACGTTCAAGTACAGCGTCGAAACGATATCTCGATGGCCAAACCTTGGTGAGTACATCAACGTTATTAAGAAAGCACCTTATACCAAATTTCAACAACTTTTCATAATGATACTTTTAAACAAAGAAAAAATCATATAATTATTACTTTTGCAACAAAACTAATGCTGTTGAAACAGCTTGAAAATAATAGTAACAGCAGCAAACCAACAAACAACTGCAATTTTATATGTAACCCTTTTGATTCTGAAAACGTTATAAAAAACGTACAAGACGTACATATTATTGACTTATTATTCCAGCTTCTGTTAATGTCAGTCACTGTTTTTTATACAGGTAAATGTCCCAGATGAATGGTCATATATATTTTTCTGTTCTGTTTCCTGGGGCGGCTTATTATCCAGTCTTATTTCTATTCTTACAGGGTGTTTCAGCTTGCTGACTGAACATATTATCCGCCCTGGGACATTTTCTCGTAACTCAGGGACGTCAAGAAACATTTCTCCGCGGATTTCTTTTAATAAACAAAGCAAATAAATAGAGGATACTTGTTGATTTCAGTGTAAGACCGTATTTTATTTCATGAGTGGTATAAAATATATTTTCACGAGTGGCTCCGCCACTCGTGAAAATATCAGTTTTCTATGACCACGAATTAAATAAAATACGATTTTTAACTGAAATCAACAACTTTTATTTTTATTTTATGCTTTTGGACGATAAATATAAAAAAAAATGAGCGAGATATGCTGAAGCGTCACAAGTTTGTGTATTCTGACGTCATAAATAGGACGTCATTATGATTCCAAAACAGTACCAATTTTATAAGTCGTTGTCGCTTAATTATATTTTTATTGAAGTTTATTATGTGTTTTCAGTTGTTTAAAATTGCCGATGTATACACTGACCATTAGGTTATTCGCATACTTTCAAAACAATCAAATAACAAACAGGTAAAAAGTAGTTCCATATAACCCAGCGTTGAATGATCAAATGTTATCATTTCACTCGACCCAGAGTGAAGTGATCGAGTTATCATTCTCTTGTAGTCTCCACTCATTCTGCGCATACATTTTTTTCAAATCAAAATCTTATACGTTTTGTATATATTTTTAACTAACGTTTTGACTTAAAATAAGAAATGTCATAATAATAATAATAGTATCATTCTTTTCCATTTTCCAGGATAGACTTTGCTTATAAATAATTTGAACTATTGCTACCATCAGCTTCAAAAAACGTGTTTGGTTCAAACTAAAAGTGAAAGTAAAAGCTATAAAATGAGTGTACCCTTACATTTATAGATGGTACATTTTATCTTCGCACAGAGCCAGTTAAGTTCAAAGGAAAATTAATTTGTTTACTCTTCACATTATTTATACTGTTTACTTATAAAAAATATTGTTTAAATATGAACATGTTAAATCTGACTTAGGATTTGCGAACTAGGAAATATTACGTACCATCTAGAAAAAAAACAGCGCAATTAAGGTAAAATGCATTAACAATGTTTTGTCCTTTTCCATGATCAACATCTCACGTATACCTTATTTTTTTATATTTACTAATATGTAGAACTATTTGTTCGCTTATTGATACAAGTACTGATGCTGGTTTTGATTAAAAAGTAGAAATAAAATAAAACATATCTTTATCTTTATCCCCTGAACAGACATAATTTCCGGTTGTTGTTTTATGACATAAATATAGTAAGACACATTTGTTCTAGTTCAATTGTGTGTCAATGAATGGTACTGCTAAAACTTTCCTGGTAGATATTTTCCTCAAGTTTTTTTTCAAATTTCATATTCTCACCTATATAATTACAATTGATATTTACTTTATGAAAATATTTAAATACGGTTTAAAGATTGTTCACATAATGCAATGTTACATAACGTTTCCAGACCCCTGCTTAGAGAGTGCTGCAAAATGTGTAAAATCGAGACAGAATTTAAACAAAACATCAATTTAAGGAACGTCAAATGCAGTCTTCTACTTTAATTTATAATTTCCTAAACAACATTTTTCAGTTAAATAAAGTTTTGAAATATTGATGTTATAATGCAATAACTGGAAATTATCAAGCCAGACCTAAACGGAACATCTATTTAAAAAGTTATTTAGGAGGAATGGTAACAACAATACCTAAGCTATCAATAATTTACTCAGAAATTTTCCAGCGAGGCTTCCATTTGAAGTTGTTTTGGGAACGTTTATTTGTTCAACCAATTCTACGCACGTGACTGCGTGAGTATGCCCAGGTAAGCATCAGAGGCGGTCCATTAAGTTTTGCTTACACTGATGGTTTAGGCATGTTCATTACGTAGCAGTTTAAGCACGATGTTCCAAATGTTGGACCTTTCACGAACTAATGCTTGTCATCTTTTGAGTGTCAATAAACTATGTAACATTGCCCAAATAACAACACGAAAACACTGTGTCACTTAAAAAACATACAACAACATCATTTAACTGGGGAAACAGAACTGTTACGGTCAATGCAATACCTCTGGTTTAAAATGTTTCATTGGAAACCAAACAACAAACATGGTAATGTTTTCTGGTATCAAAAATGTAAAAGCCTTTTATAAATTTTATAAAAACGTTTTTACTAAAATCACTATACTTGTTTACATCATATTGTATTAAGAAAGGGTGCTTGCTGTTGGGGAGAACTTTTCTACTTGTGTTATTAAACTCGGCAATTTCAGTTATTCACCTGTTTTTTTTTTGTTTTTTTTTAATATTCCTTATAATAGTACACATTAGAGCATTTACCACACCGTATTGGAAGCAGCATTTACCACACCGTATTGAAAGCAGCAAGTATTTAAAGGCAATAGATTGTTTGAAAAATGCACAATAAGGCTGGTTTCTGTTTCTCTCCAAAAAATCATCTGATTCTTATCGGGAAGTTAAGTCAAATACTGATATTTTCAATTTCGTTTTTCGTAGTTGTCGGCAAAAAGCTACAAAAACTAGCCTTATTGTGCATTCATTTTTTAAACAGTCCATCGTGTGACGTTAGATGCCTATTTAGTTGTTTTTTCGTATGTTACTGGTAAATTTGTTTAATGGACGAATATTGTTAGTATCAATTACGTATTCGTAGTTATTGGCAAAAACTTCAAACAACAAGCGTTATTGTCTATTTTTTTAAACAGTCCAACATGTGCAGTTAGAATATCTTATACGCATATGTAGCATTTTATTCTGGTATATTGGTGGATAATTCAAAACTGTTGAGATCATCGTTTAACCTCATTTGGTCACATTTACATGTTGAGACATCTAGCAAGCAATGTCATTATTTCTTGCTCAGCCTTCGTTTAAGGTCAAAGGTATTTTTTTTAATCTATGATTTTCTGAGTTAGATCTCAAGCAGAGCTATGAATTGAGATTTGAGCTCGGTTGATCTCAATGGTGTTATAATGGTGAACGATAAAATCTACTCTTTTTTTTTTTTACATTTAACGACATTCCACGGCTACAAAAAGTAGTTCCGAGAAGTGGTCGGGGCTAAAGAATCATAGAACGTGACACAGTAGCATGACATTTCTTTAATGAGGGCAGGACTAAATTGTGTTACCACTCAGTAACATGATATCACATAATGGGCGGAGTTAATTTGTGTTATCGATCAGTGGTATATTAACACTTTAAATATTGGGTCAGCGTCTTCAACATAATTGTGCACTAGATGCATAATGAATGTGTTATTGGTGTTCTTATAGTAAGAACTATATTCCATTCATAATTATTACCTTTTCTTTTTTTTCATTGAAAGTATATTACATTGATATTGCCTTGTGTCGTAAAATGTCAATATATAATTTTAATTACAGAATTGTTTGTGGAATTAACGTCATCTGTTTTCCTTAGGTACCAACACTGTTCGATTGTTCTGGAAACGCTGGTTCTCAAAGTATCACAGCATGCATTGCATTGTTTGAAAAGCGAGTGTTTTTTTGTGAATATAATTACACATCGCTTTAACATCAACATCAAAGTCATTTAACCTTTTATTTCTTGAGATATACATGTAAGTGATAACTCACACACACTGTATTAACAATTGTGAAAGCTATACAAAGTATTCTAACAAGCATTGACAAAGTTGTTATAAACAGTAGAACATGTACGTAAATGTTCGCAAAACCAATACTAATATTGAATTGAACTAAAACTCTAGAAGATTAAGTGAGAACAATATGTATTAAAACATGAAAGAATGGTTCTATATTCAACAACAACGTTACTGAGAAATGCAAATACGACAATTAGATCTCCAACATGCGAAATACTTAATTTTATCAACCAGCCCCTAAAAACACCTCAATGTCTCATCCTGTCAACAAGCAAGTTGGTGTGTGGTCCAGCTATTATACGATCTCAATAGTACCTCCAGGGCTGACGATATGTTGCCTTGGTGATCGCTGGGGTAGCGGGTCAAGTGTGTTGTGTTCTCTGAAATAAAGTAGTTTCATTACTTTGAATATCAAAACATATTGCTAGAGTTTTTCCATGTCATGGAATGTAAATATGTTGCTCATTTCAAGTTTAATTTCGTCTTAAATCGTTTTCGTTCAAAAGAATTTGATGGTTTATGCACTTACACATCTAATAAAAAAAATGAAACATACACAAATTAAACGAGGCATAAATTTAATTAAAACGAGCCTTCTTACTTCATTCAAATGAGGACAAACATCAATGTGTAATAATGGCCAAAGTTTTAATGAAGTTGACAACGATTTTGCAGATATGATTTAAACCGATGCTCATTCGACCACCAGAACAAGATTGTATCTGCATGAAATAAAATGTTAAACACTTATGTCAAACTAGGCCAGAGATTGGAACCACATAGATATGCGATAACAAAACAGCTTAATATAAATGTCATAAATACTGTTCCTAGGATTCAAGTACATGTATGAAAATCAATACTCGTATAATCCATTTATTGCTAATTATATTAAGCACATAGTATCTATTTCTTTTAGCCAATTCTTACCCATCCATCGGCAATTTCTGTTTATAAATCGCTCTAATAACTGAAACAAACGTTTGTACGTAAATAATGCAATATGACTTAATAGGACAATATAACAGTTATATACAACACATATCGCACATACGTTCATATTAAAAGAGAAACGTGAACCTGCGTGTCTTTAAAAGACACATTGAGAGACATGTGTTATGTCTTTCTTTATTGTTTATTATACAAAGCGCATGTTTGATTTACAATACTGTATGCAAAAATTGCCGTTTTCAGACAAGAACAGATTTAATTAAACCTCATTATCAAACACTTAAGCAAAGTTCTGAAAATCGTTAAAGTTTTGGGCTATTATTTACAGTTCCATTAACAATACAGGATGTGTTCCTAGTAATGAGGGAAATGTAATTCTTACATTACCGTTTGTTTTCAAATGTAAACAATTTATTTACCTACTGAATATTTTGTATGAAATGTTCACTTAAGTATAGCATACATGTAAATAAATGTTTTTCTAAGACACGTGTTCAGATACTCACATTTGACTATGATGACACAACCCACAATGCAGCACCACACGAACAACAAATCCTGTACCGATCAGCGTGTACATCAGTCTTTGTAGTTCCGATGTCTTGTTACACGCGCATTGAATGAAATGTACTTACCACTGTTACTTTCATAAAAATGGTAATTTAAAACATTTGTGATTTCATTTTGATCAGCGAAACATTAAAATGCCAAGATATTTGTAAGAAAAGAAGAGTGTGAACTTATATACATGAAAGAAGCAAAACATAGTGTTTGGCCGTTCATCCTATATACAGGTAGTATATATGTACAGTAATTGAATCATTATTATCCATAGTATTTTATTCAATATGCAAATGTATATACCTGTTTTACTTCTATCGCGCACCCTGAATTTGAATGTTTCTTGATCTTGTCCATGGATGTTGACGGACAAGCATATGAATTCGACTACATATTCGTCGTGCAGTTCATGGAAGTGCTGGACACACTCCGACAAGTTTTCACATTCTACAAGGACGTTGCCTCCGCAGTGAATATCAATCCAGGAGATATTGCCTACCGGATTACTGTCCACCTTACACATCAGTGTGTCCAGCATATCAACGTCTGCACCTCTCTTGAATGTTGGGCGAATGCGGACTTTCGGTGGACCTTATGAATAAAGGTTTTACAAGATAAACTAAAAAAAAACCGATGCAATCAAAATACAAAAAATGAACACAATTCTAACACGGCACGCGCCAACCTTCATATAAACAAAGAAGAAATCAAGTATAGGTTATTTTGCAACAATTATGGGCGGGGCTAACACATTAGAAGCTAAGAAATGAACACTTCCCCGACAAATGTGCCGATACATTTACACCCAGTGTGATAATATATAAATATCACACCCTTTTCGAGAGTAGACAATACGTTGTATCACGCTTCATGGTGTGTGATATTTATTTTATTATACCGAAGAATAAAAACTAGGAAACATAAGCAAGATAACGTATTTAATCAGCCGAATGCCCTTTAAAATCAGCCTAGTTTGAAGACCAGTTGACCAAGTGACCTCGTATCTCCGTCAGCAGCTCTGACGGATTATTTTCAGCATTTAAAATGTGTTCCTGTTTTCGATATGAAACAGTTTTGGTCCCGTCACAATACAATAGTAATCTAATTAAAAACAACTGCAGAATCAGCATTCCGTACTTTCCAATACTTCGCATAAATGACCTTAACCTTTTACCGGCATGACAATTGAGTTTATTATACCTCACTTAATTATTTATAGGTTACAAAACGGCTATGGTGTGCCATGGGCCCGTATTGGCACACCTTTGGCAGTATTGGTCCGAGGGCACACCGGAAGTAGAAAAAACCCGTATTTGGCACACCAAATTTGTATGCCCGGCGCTTTGAGTACCGTATCCGGTAAAAATCAACGTAAATGTGTTACTATTTATAGCAAGGGATGTAATAATTCTCTATATAATGCATATTGACTGCAGCGGGCAACAATGTGATATGTCTCCCGGCAATGTCGCCCGCTACCGCTATGTCGCCCGGTACGCAAATGATACGGGATTGTTCGGTATAATAAAATATATATTGACTTCCTTGAGGGTGACAGTGCGTCTCGTCAACCCTCGACAAAACTGTCGACCTCGGCTAAAGCCTCGGTCTTTAGACGTGTCATGTTTAGAGATGGCGTGATCGATAGGAAGCTTCTACAGCGCGTTAGTTTAAAACAGTAAAAAACAGGCGAAAGTTATCGTCTGTCACAAAACGGAATAGTTGGAAAGTGTTTAATGGATTTTCAAATCATCAAACTGAGCAGTGACGACACAAACCAGTTTTCACTGGAGTGACATCGTTATTCGTTTTCCTAGTATCCTACATAGGTCATGATAGGGTTGTGTTGTGTAGTGTTAGTTTGTTTTTAAGTACAAACATAACACAGAATTAAGGTAACCATGCGTCGGTGATGTCTACAATTATAATGGACGCCAATATTGATAATTGGATACAGGTTTGGAACCAGATTCGAATAAAAAGATACGTTCTGACCAGTCATGGCGATTTCGAAAACAAATATCGTTTCTGGTTAGTACGGTTCACATGAACAATTGAAACAAATAGGTACATCTTTGTGGATACTTGAACAGGAAGAGCAAATACTTGATGCTGGATATTAAATGTAAAAAGCAGTGGATCGACGTTAGCATTAAGACTTTTGAAGTAACATTATTCACTGTTCACTTTGCACAGCTTGTTCATTTATAAAAATAGAGGGAGGACACCTCACCAACAGAACAGCAGTAGCTAATGATCCTGTGCGGAGCTTCATAAACAAATAGTACGTAACATATACCGGACATAATCGAATAAATATTAGTAAAAAGCCGTGTTAGAATCGAAGTAATACTTTTACGTCATAGTTTCGTGTCGAATAACCCACGGCCGGCGGTTTAGATGCAGGGTATCAAATCACTCGTGCTTCGCGCTCGTGATTTAATCCCTACGCATCTAAACTTCCGACCGTGGGTTCTTCGACAACAAACTATGATGTAAAAGTATTATTTCTTAAATAACATATACCATTAAAAGGTGTATTGTTGTTACAAATGTACTCTTCGATATAGATGTAGTTATTAAAAATAAAGGTTATCGCTATATTATAAGATATTCATCTTGCAGAAGGCTTTATTATTTTTCAATATACTGCGTTATGATTTATTCTATGAAATCCAAGCGAGAAGTGTAGTTTACTGTAGAATCTCCAGCAGCACTTCATGCACCCTTTTGCGACTTAAAAATCGAAACGTTCGGTAATGAACTTTTGGCTACAGTTGATCTTCGTTATCTCGAACTCGCTTAAGTCGAAATTTCGGTTTGTCTAAGTAGAAAATAAAATTCCCGACTTTCTTACCTCTTATTATTTATAAGACAAATACGGTCACAAAGATTGTTAACTCGAATTATCGGTTATATCGAAGTGGTTTCCTATCCCAACTTGTATTTTCTCCCTTATTTTTCCTAAGTGATTGCCTCGAAGTGTTAACGCCTGATATAAGACGAATGCGGTCCAGTCCAGGTTTGTCACACATTTATAACATTTTAACACTTCATCACACAGGTTTTGTGATCAAGCGTGTCTTTGCATTGAGTAAAAGATCCTTGGTTTAACGTCTAGTATATGCATACAGAAGCGATTACGGTTTATTACTCATTTGGACCCAACACATTTATAAGACTATTTCCGTTATGTTCGGATATGTCGAACTTGCGAAATGGAGAAGTCATTTCGAAGTCCAATTGACTGAAAGACTAAGTTCAGCTGTATATTTATTCCACCATATCAGTTAAAAGACCGTATATACACACAGTAATGAATAGCAGTGGTTTTTGTTGGACTCCTCTCGTTTACCGTAGTTGTGTTCATTACCGTTACTTCTTATCCTCTGTCGCTTAGGCTTTTAGTTTGTATGGTTAACACAAACATAAATAGTTATATTTTTCTATTTCAATAAAGAAACGACACGTTCGCCTAAATATCCTTTTTTCATTGAACGTACTAACATTCTGACCATGCCAAGCCACAATAATGTTGGAGGAATACACACATATGGTAATTGAAATAGTTTTAAATGTCGTTGCTTGCGCCGAAAACAACTTTGCTCCCTTGCAAAACACTATGATACATGCTGTTACCATAACCTGCAAAAGTGCTAAAATATTAAAACTTGTATACGTACGAGGCAGGTCTATGTTGTAGTCCTCGCTGTTATCAACCGCAAACTCCACACATTCTGTATGACAAAAAATTCTATGGCCTGAAGCGTCCTGTGAAACGTTCACGTACAGCGTCGACGTGATATGTCGAAGACCAGTATTGGTCGTGTTGCTCATATTAAGACCGGGTATGTCCGACGTCCACGCTATGATACAATCGGCGTTACTGTCCGACGCTACGCACTCGATGGTCAACGGATACCATTGTGCTTTATTGACTGGACCAGTTGGGCGTGTCATTTTTATGCTGGATGGTGGATCTTAAAGTTTAAAATATATATGTGTTTTAAGCATATTGTGGGTATTGTATTGAGGGTAAATATTAATATTAACTACATGTATTTATATTTCGGAAACGGTTTACAAGATTGAATTGGCAAACAAGTTGCAACAAAATCCTGAAAACTTAGATACAGACACATATTATTACAGTGTATGGTTTTCAATGACTTCATTGTACTGTAAATGTGCCTATTGTAGATAAAATACATTTGAATACCAACCTTACAATTCATATTCTAACGTTTGACCAAGTAGTTTTTGACAATAAACATAAATGCAAATAAAACTTACATTTGTATATAACCGTTTTGATTCTGAAATCGTTGTACACATATTCACCAGCGGGTCCTTTGATATAAGACGCGCATGTAATTGACTTGTCATTCCAGCTTCTGTCAATGTCACACAGGGTTTTTACACTGGTAAATTTGCATGCATGGTTATATTCATCTTTCTGTTCTGTTCCCGGTAGAGACTTATTATCCAGCTTCATGTCCATTAGTGCAGGATGTTTCAGCTTGTTGACGGTACACGTTATCTGTCCCGGGACTCCTTTTCGTATTTCAGGGACGTCCAGGAACATTTCACCGCGGAATTCTATAAGGAGAAACAAATTAAAGAATACAATGATAAGCTTGATATTAAACATAATGTATATTGGTAACTACCACAAGATTGTCATACAGATAGTAGTGATGTTTTACATTTTAGTTCATTTTTATTTATATAGTCTTTGCTTATAAATAATATTTGATATTGATGGCTTCGAATTTACAAAACGTGACTCGTTTGTCTTCAGACTAAAATGTTAAAGTGCAAAAAATCAGTCGTAGTCACATATTAAGTTCTCACTTGCACTTTTACCGATGGTACTATAGTTGACATTAAAATCTTAAAATTCCCTTTGTTATTAAGTACTCAAATAAGGTTCATAATCGACGTAAAATAAGGTCACATATCTCCTTGTTAAAATCCGTATTATGCTAAAAAGCGCGCGCAAATAATATCGACATGCTCAAGGTCAGGGACGCCTCAAGCGTGTACTGGTCACGTGCTGAATTGTATATAGAGTTAATTGTGATGTAAATAGTTAATTTTTAATAATGGAATAATGGTCAAATAAAAACATTTTGTTTAACTTGAAACAATAATCATCAAGACATTAAAGAAGAGAACGACGTTGGAAAACGTCAAAACGTGTTTTAAAATTGTGATCTATATTACTTTGTTCGTTTCAATATTTTTATTGTCAGTTTGTAAAATGGATTACGGAATTCGCAAAACAATTATTGTGTTGCGCTGATATTGTAAACATTCTTCCCTTAAAATCGCAGTATTTTATTGGCTAATGATGCACCTATCAATATTTTCCCCAGGACGGAGCGGCGGGCTGACCCGGGGGAATTTGACTTACTTAATTGTTGGGGTCTAATTCCTCACCCTCGAGCCAATCATTATAATTTAAATCTCCTCAGTGGGAGATGCTATAGGGGTATCAAATGACTCGAGGGCCAGTATTACAAGGATCTGACCAAAGTCTATTTTCACTGGACCGGCAACATTCGGCGTGTCAAATTCCCGCCTGTTGGGAAACGCTTTCAGTCTAAAGTCCCGTATATGCCTGCCGCTCCCCCCACCCCTGTGGGAAAATATTGAAAGGTGCATGAGATCGTTGTTGGTGGTAATGCACTGTTAAGTTTTTTTTGCGTTCAATGTATATTTATTTTCATCGTCAATAGGTGTGTTGGGGTCGTTTTGCATCCCCCTCCACACCGTACAAAGTGTTTAATATACGGATGTCAACGGCTACCAAAATTGGTATCCGGTTATTCGTATGTAATATCCGGATACTATCCGGATAACCGTATAGATCGACATTGGCGGCCGGAATCTGGCACATGTTAAAGTAGCAAAATTAAGTTTACATCTAGACGATACTTTTATTTTGAAAACACAATACTATTTCATTATTGTAAAAAGTACATGTAACAAACTACGTCGATTTCTGTTCGTAAATTGTGCGTTTTGTTTGTTTTGTGTCTCGTGCAATGTTGTTATACCCTTCAATTAAAGTACCCCAATTAAACATTTGATTTGCGTAAAGGTAAGTAGGTGTTAAGGCTGACTGGTGTATGGTAAACCCGTAAATTGCTATGTTTTAGTAAAACACGCAATGTGCTAATTAAATGCGCATAAACACAAAAACAAGGATGGATCGATGTTACTATATATTTATTTTAATTGGCATTGTTAACTAGTAGAGAACCCTCTCTTATCGAAAGGACGCACTTAATTGGCATAATCGATTGTGACATCTTGTTTGTTTAATAGGCCTGTTAAAGTAGCGTGGTGTGAAAGCACCACCTGTTGTTTTATGATAATCGTATTCCGACAAAGGGGTGTGTTTATGACACGTCCGCGGTACGAGGTGGAGACCTCCTGAAGAGGTCTATAGCTGTGTTGTGTTATTAATATACATGCAAGAAGGGCGTTTGTATGCTTAAAAAAAAGCGAAAAATCGGATTTTCAATTTTTATACGAATATTCGGTTACTAACTTGGTAACCGGATATTAACATAGTAACCGGATAAACGGTTATCCGGATATTCGTTGACATGCCTAGTTTAATATAATAAAATATAATGCATGTATATCATACTATATCTGAAACATTTTAAACATGTGCTTGCACAATATAGCAAAATATGTATTATGTGATTGTATTTATATACAGCATTTTAATAAAATGTCACATAGTTTACAGGTAAAGAGGTAACACAAAATCCCATTCTTTACTTTTTTGTTAATCGTTAAGAACATTAAGGTAGAAAGACCCTAATGGGACTTTTTTCAGACCTTGATTTTTTTAATTTTGATAAATAAATCTATTATGAGACTAAACTGTGAAATATAAACAAAATCTAACCACACGTTTTGACATAAATGCGATTTTTCTTATAACACCTCATTTTTCTACTTCAACCTAAAATTCTGATGGGGTACACTTACAAATATGACTGACATATTGTCAAAATGTATTTTATTTATTCCCGAATAGCTTTAATTTATACGTTAAAGGTGTATCTTATGAAAAAGTAAAACAAACATAAGTACTAAAGTTGACCAACAATACTTATTACATTAAATTTGGCTAAGCATATGGTAAAAAACAACAGATTTCATTACAGTAAAAATACGCCTAACACCAATTATTGTATTTTTTTAATACTTTTATTTCATAGTATGTCAAAATCAGTAATACCAAAATATAATATAACCTTATCGGAGAGGAAATAGGTATAAATTGACATAGGTTCACCACAAAAATCTCAAGGTATAACATTTGGACTGGAGCAACCCTATGTTATAAGAAAAAATATGAAAAATAAGACAAGTAAACAAGCAAATATTTTCCTTCTATGTTAAAATATAGTTTTTCTCTTATAATTATAATCTATTAGCAGTATCGATATTAAACGAATTATTTTTGCATTAATGTTAAAGAAATAGTGTTTTGTGTAAACATTTTAAATACAAATGTAACTAGCTGAGGTTCACATATCCTTGGTTACCAAATTCAGAAAGATAATAAACATTTTTTATAAGTGTGTGTTTCAAAAAATTCAATGGACATTTTCATTGCATTTGGTTAACAAGAGTTTCAAAAAACTGGCAAATCTTTGTGATAACTTCATCAAGACTCTTCTTGACGCTTGTGACTATTGGTAAAATGTCACTGATTTTGGATGAAAAGGTGTCTCTTAGACCATTCTCATCATTTCGCCGATACATTATTTTCAGATGTTTTTTACAGCGGTAGATCTCGTCAAAATTCCTCAGTGGAACAGGCCCAAGTTTACACAATGAACAGTATTTTAAATTATCCAACAACACCAAACTCGATCACCCGACGTCCCGCTCTCCACCCATCTCGACTGACTATGTTTCCAAGTTTTTGGTGTGAATGAATGTTATTTCACAACAAGGAGCACATATCTCCTTTACGCAGATATGTTTTTATATACGAATAATTATGTTCAATAATACTAATCCTTGGACGTTTATTTATAAATATTTTAACTTAAGTGTAAGGAAATACACCAGAAATATCGCGAAAATGTCATGATTAAATGTAAACAGAAATTCCCAACAATGACGTCATTTGAAGGTATTCCCCATGTCAGAGTACCTTGTTTTTCTTCAAACTACATTTTTACTTTCATCGTTAAAGACAAATAAGCATTTATTTCACACATTTAATTGAAAATAACTCAACATTCGAAAAGTAATGTTTATTTCGTGAAAATAATTTATGTTTCGGATCAGATCGAGTAGATTTACGGTTAATGGCGAATGGGCCGAATTTAACCGATATTTCGCGAGTATTCCCGAAGTCATTAGGATCTTTCTACCTTAATTTCATTCAGAACATTATAATGTAAAGACAAGTATGACTTTGCTGCCTTAACATTAGGTATAGTTTGATTCATCTTGCAATTATAAATAAACATTTTAGTAAACAGAAAGGTTAAATTTAACGGACCATTAGTATTATTATGTCAAAAATAAAAGATGATTTGATAAGATAATCTGAAAAAAGTTTACATTCAGAAAATAATTATTTTATAAATTTATTAAACAGTTTTCATTCCCCAAAAAGATGCTCGATTGTTTCTGACTCATTTTTGCACTGTTAAGTTGCTTGTAAATCATACGGTTAGAAGTAACGAGACATATTTTTAAAAAAGATATTCGGCGTATGTTGCAAATGTTTGTAAAGAGTGTAAATTGAATATCCTACATGAATATTTATCTTACATTTTCATCAGTGAATCTTTTTTAATCTAAACAATGTATATAGTATTTGTCAGGCAAATCAGGCAAATCAAAATTTACTATAAGTTACATTGTTTCCAAGAAAATAATAACGAAGAATGAATATCGGCCATTATCATATTTAAATCAAATTAAATTACGACCCAGTGTCTATAGGAAGATGCAAAATCTATTCATACATTGAATAGCCTCTACATGAGAAGAAAATGCAATTCTAAATGATTCTTAATAAATATATTTATCAACCTTTATTCAAATTAACATGCATGGTAAGTTTATAAATATAAGTAATTATCCTGCTACTAACCCAAACAGTGACCTAATAAAGCAGTGACCGTATAAACGTGTTGATATCCGGCAGTAGATCACGTGACTGTGATATACCGTCAATAGGTATTCGTACGCGCCGGATAACAACACTGTCGAGAATGACACAGCATAAAGTCTACTTACCAGAGTTTTTCATCGATACAAACTTTGTGTTGTCTAGTTTAACAGAGTTAAACAACAAATGAGTTGTTTGTCCTCACATTCCATTTAACTGGTTAACAACAACTTCCTTCCAGCTCCATTCCATTTCAACACACTTGAATCTGATGCAAGCGGTTTATTCTTTGTGGATAGACTTTCTTTGGTCAACCAACAGAGCATATTCATCAAAGAAATAACCTTTTATATCAATTTCCGATAAAAAGAAATGAAAAAAAGTTAACGTAGAACTAAACATTTTATGATTTATTTCACTTTCAGTTACACTGTCCTCCACCCACAACTATCCGAGTAAATCGTAGAAAATTGAAAAGGGATCAATCTCACCGTTTCCATTCGAGGCAAATATTCCATACACTTTTTATCTGAATGCTCTTGTATAATATACTCCATCCAAAACACAGAAGCACTAAATATTTATTCCGATTTCATGTATTTTAAACTGCAAAACACTCGCGTTCTCGTTTGACTACATTGTGTAAACTTACAACTCAAAATGAATGACGTAGTTGGTGTGACATAATTTAACGTTTTAAAAACCAATATAATCTGGTTTAAAACAAAAACAAATTTGCTACGTCATTTTCGTGTCGTACTGACATTAGCAAATACGATTTATTAATATTTTACTTTTGCTTTTTGAAAAAGGTGATTAAGAAATAGAGAACTATTTTTTCCGGGAAGTACGCATTCATGCAAGCGAGTTATTAGGTCGGGGCCCGTCTAAAATGTTCTTAAATTTAAAACAGTAATTAGTGTTTGGTGTTTTTAAATTTAATTGAATAGAAATCAGGATAAATAGAATACACGGTAGGTGCCGGGAAGGAGAAAGTTTCGCCCTATTTTCATTTTCTAAGATTCACCGGATAAACTTTCTCCATTCCGGCACCAACCATGTATTCTCTATTTCTCCATTCATTATTAATCGTATCGTCTATGATTATCTGCATGCTTGTTAGAACGACTCAGTGTTGTTGACGTGTATACTAGTATAATAATAGGCGACGGTTAGTTAAAGGGGGATTTTCCCAAGGTCATAATTGTATTACACGGCCTGTAAAGACTGGCTTGTAAATTGAAAATGAAAATTGAGCTACTGCAACTTCCTAGGTGGAGCTCAGAACAGTAAATCAGTCAAAAAGGTACACACAGTATAGAAGTATGTCTAGATTTTTCCACATTGGCTAATTTTTCCATTCACCTCCAAAAAGAAATGGAGCCATTTTTTTACAGGCCGTGGAGGGGATTTCTTTTAAACTAGCAGATGCAATGTTAGGATTTATTCATTCGGGACTACTGGAGGGAATTTTCACAACATTTGATTGGATGTTGAGAAAGGTCAAAAGTTGATTTAAACAGCTAGGCCGAAAAAAGATATCGGTAGATACGGCGTGCGTTTAGGTCGCAATACACTAAATAAACCAGAGATTGTAGGGCTGTACTCTCTAAATAAATCAACACGTTTAACTCGAAGACATGTTTTAAGGTTTAGACACTTGCTTTGATATTCTTTTTTGGAGATGTTGGTAGGGTAAGCATTGGTATGCACAAATAAATCTGAAACGTTTTTAAGATTGGAGACTACAGTATGACACTTGCGCTGAGGCGGGTTACATTCAACTAGAAAGTAGCCGCTAAAACGATGGTGATAAAACAGACAACTTTGTTTAGTGTCGAGTTCTTTCTTACATAACACATGACATACCCTTTTTATTGCTTAAATCAATTCAGCTTAGAATGCTCTTTAAGAAAATGTATGGTTATGGAGTCCGTATGTGCAAAATGTTGCATTTATTTTTGGTTAAAGTTATCGCTTTTACATTAAATTACATAAAGATTGGAATTAGTATATTGTAACCTCTATGGCCTTTCGATTAAAGATATGTGTAATAAGAAAAAGTGATTAAGGGCGGTTGCTTTGAAAATTAAGTAATGTCAGCGATTTTTAAGCATATCGGAAAATCACTAACTGCTTTGAAGGCATGTCAAGTCCGACAAGCGAAACAGGCTTGGTACACGTAGAACTGTCTATTTGACTTGCATCATTAGACATTTGTATTCAACATGCTTTACATCGTAAAGCTAGGCAAAAAACCATTTAATATTGTTTTTATTCTTTACATTATTTTTACTGGTGAAATTTAACAAAATATTATTTAAATTATGAAAAATCAAAGTGCTGGCGTGTAATGTGCAAAATAGGAAATGTTACTTACCATCTAGAAGAAACAATGCGATAAATGCAAAATGTATAAAGACTGAACTATCCGCGTCCATTACCAACATAAACCGTTTACATTATATGTTTATATTCACGTAAACATTATTTTATTGTTGATGACGAGGTTGTTCCTGACTAAGAAGCTTAAATGATAAAATAACATTGAACATATCGATCCTATCAACAGACCTAATTTCCTTTTATCTGCACGTGACTCAAGTACGGAAGTGTTTAGAAACACGGTTGTTTCTTGTTTAATTGTATTTGCAACAAAACAATGAGTGCCATTTCTATTGGTTTCCTGGTGGATAATTTCTAGATGTTTTTTTTAATAATTTAATATTTTCACATACACATTCAATAGTAGTATAGGGGCACTATACGGTTTCACGGCATTTGGACTCGGCCTGGTGGGGTCTGGGTTCGAGCCGTCTTGCACACACTGATAATATCAACACCGGAAAACAAACCAAACATCACTCCACTATTGTTGTGGCTGTGGCTTCACAAAAATATAGGGAAATAATTATGCACACAGTCCCACTATTATTTTAACATGCATGATTAACCAATTTTGGGGTTCAAATTTCACCAGTTTTCGTGACCATTTCAGTGATTGACATCAATGTACAACTTTTATGCGAATGCGAGCACCTCAAACACTGCATGCCTTACTGCCTAATTCATCATATACATGCTTGCAACTGAGCAAACTGGAGGTCAACAATTATTTTTTTCCAATAAATTCCTAAGTTTGTACGCCATTTCAAATATCCTGCCAACTTGGCGTTCAGTATAAAGAATCCTCGTATGCGAATTGTATGTGGCTCAACGCTGGCTTTACATAAGGCACATATTCGAATTCACTCAGCATGCGATCCATATTCCAGCCATTGAATCTGATACTTACCACTTCGAAATCAGTCAGAATGCTGCTCAGTTTCATTGTATTACACTGGTAAATGCCCCTGATGCACGATCATAGTCAGAGTCTGAGCTGTGTCCGGAAGTAGCTTATTATCCAGTTTCAATTCTATTCGTGCAGGATGTTTAATCTTGCTGACAGAACATGTTATCATACCCGGGACTCCTTCTTGTAACTCAGGAACTTCAAGCACCATTTCACCATGAGATACTATAAGGAACATGCAATTCATTTTTTGCATTAACAACACGTCATTTTAAATATAGTTCTCTATCAGGACTTTTATTTCTACACTTTACATTCAATCTGTGACACAAATTAGGTTTGTAAATTGCCAACAAGTGAATATACCCCTTTAGTTGTTCCAGTCAAAATTAATTAATTAATTAATTAATTAAATAATTAATTAATTATTTAATTAATTAATTGATTAATTAATTAATTAATTAAGTATTTATTTATTTATTTTTATTTATTTTTTTAATCTATTTTTTAAATTTATTTGCATAGATTAAAAATAGATATTATACAAATAAGCAACTTATTTTTGACATACGTGTATGTAATGACAAATTTGTTATTCAGTTCCTGACAATTAAACGACTTATTGTATAATACTAAATTTTACTTATTAGAGATAAGAAAAAGTATTGTTAACACTAATTTAATTATATTACACATCTTTCTTATTCTCAGTATTTTGGTTATGTAATATTGGAATATCGAAAGGTTTGGAATATCCAAAAGTGTTAAATTGTGTAAAACAATGATTGCAGAATAAATCGATTTTATGCCGATTCTTTTCCAACAAGCGTTATTGGTTTCAGATTCCGGTTTAAGGTCATCTCATGCAAGTGCTTTAATTGTTGCTTGAATGATGTATTTGTTCGTTTTCCATATATGTAAATATGGCCTGTAATACAAGGCAGTATTCCCTGTGACATTAACTTCCTGAGGCAGCTTGATACAGATTTGCATGCCCACATTTGTACGGTAGGCAGACTAACCGGACCACCTCATTTGGAGGTGTTAAGAAAATGTCCGGTGGTGAGTACCGAGGCGGTCCGGTGAAGTAAAAATATTGTAAACAGTAAACAATACTTCCGAATTTGTATTATTTTCATCTTTTAACGATGCTTTTGCAGAAATTAGCGAATGTTATAACCAGTAACAATTGTAAAAGAACACTCGTTCGAAGTTTCTTTACATACTGTACACATATGAAGACTGTAGGACGTGTGTAAGTTGAATTTAGTGTAAAATATTCTATGCACTGGCATGTTCAACCGATCTGAGTTCTTACTTATACTCATTGTGAAGTGTGTAACGACTATCGGTTATCACAAATATTATCATCGTCATTCATGCATTACATTCATATGAATAAATTGTAAATATTGGATGTTGATATTTGTTGGATATTTTTTAATTTTTACTCCACCGGACCGCCTCGGAAGTCACCACTGGAAATTTTCGTAACACCTCCAAATGAGGTGGTCCGGCAAGTCTCGTAACCGTAATCTGGCTTTGTGGGTTACAACTAGTTAAGTCAGAATCAATTGCGAGTATAGTATGTTAGTATAGGAAACATATATTGTTGAGGGAAATATCTAAGGCACATTTGGTGTTGCACGCAAATGAAAATCAAATATTTGAAACTTGTTTGGGTATGACAGATAAATACAATATGTTTTTACATTTACTATGCTACTATGCTGTACATACAGATAGTGTTGGCCATAAGTTAACTTGGAGGAGGAGCATAGGTTTTGTAAAAGATGTATTCATTGAAGTATATATTTTCTGACGCAGTTTAATGTGACGCACATATACAACACAATGATGTTTTAATAAACGGAGACATTTGAGTAGTCATCTATTGAAATGGCTTAAAATAAAATACCACCAAATGATAAATACAGTTCAGTTTTATTCATTTCAATATATTCATGTAATATACTATATATAAACTGTCAAAATACATTTCATAACGTTGTTATACATGCATCTGCAACTAAGGAAAATGTAGGTTTTAGTTATTGAGAACCGATATTCAAGACCTGTTATACATTTTCAAAATTAGAGATTTAGTTGGAATTGTCTTTGCAATAAACTCTCTGGTTGAATACATTATATCAATCGAAAACCTATTTGTAGAAAATGTACTGTATTTTAACAAGTGTATTTATACAGTTTGTGTTAATTTTGCAATTTAATTATCGTTTATAATAAAAGCATATATCCAGGCATAGTTTTGTTTCTTTATACCGTTTTGCCAAGCATGTTTTAAAGTTTGTGTCAATAGTCTGTTATGCGCATGGGAGTCACGTGTTCGCCTTCTAATCATCTAGATTTCGCCCCAGGCATGCGTACACGCTCTGTGGAATCTTGTACAGCTTGCTCAGTCTATGCCATAGCCCTTCAGCATTGCACGAAGTTCCGCCATTTTGCTTTCTGGCAGCCCATTGTGGTCCCGTGACAGAATCAATAGGTTTTCTGAAATATTACGTCACGGTCACATGACCGGTATCTAAACCATGAATGGAAAAGTGTAATGGTACGTAAAGAAAACAACTAAATAATGTTAAGGATATAGTCGATAACTGTGAGTGCCAATCTAAATAAAATTATATCCTAATTGCTACTGCAACAAGAACGTACACTATAGTCAAATTGTGAGTGCATAGTATTTAAGGTTATGTTAGTATCGTGTAAGTGTAGTCGGTACAATATATGTGAAAAAGTACAATTCTAATAATAAAAATTACGCCAAAATAGCCAATGGTATTTACAACGATGAAAATAACACTGTCTAGCAAGCTTACAGTGTACAAACCAAGTTACTGACTAAGTTACTGACTAAATAAATAAATCTCAATGGGAATTCTAGTCATGATTAATCAAATTTCAATATACATTTATATGTAAGAACGATTAAATTGAACCTTAGTTCATAGAAAACGCAGCTTACGTGAGTTGCCCAGTGCCGACTCCTCGGTGCAGGACCAGACGACAGAGTGGGTGGTATAGTCTGTAGAGAGCACCCAGTAGTTGGCCACCATTTGGGGACCTGGAACAGCGCAGATGTGAGGTAGAAGAAATCTAGGTCAGCATTGAAAAAAGGTAAGTTTATCTGCCGGCTAGCGCAGTGGTTAGGGCACTCGCTTCTCACCGTGGCGATAGTGGTTAAATTCCAGATCCAGGCACATTTGAGTTTGGTTGGTGGTCATCATACCGAACAGGCCGGGTTTCCTCCGGCTACTTCGGTTTCCCCAAAGCACAATTGCACACCAAAATTAAAGATAAAGAAAATGATAGAAATTGCAGCTAGGTATCTGTGATTTAAAATTTGTCCTAACTTCCTATATACTTACGATATAATCTCACCTGAATAAATCGGTTTAATCTGAAATGACCAAACACTTAAACCAACAGTGTTTTGTATTTCATGCTTTGTTGTTATAAAATAGTTACTAAAAACATAAATACCGTCATCAAAACTGATTCCTAGTTTGGCTGGTTCTGATGGATCGATGTTTAGAGCGGAACCAATCGCAGAGTCCCAGCTGTCAGACCTAACGAGTAACACACACAAAATTAAATACATGACTTACACATCTATGAAACCGTTTGGCTATGGAACCGTTCGTAGCTGATATCATTTTTTCACAATCACATAAAGATGTATTTTTAAAATCGATTTTTGTAGCGAAACACGCAAGAATACATATTTGATTCATACATTGAATGCAATGGAATAAATAAAAAAAACATCAAATTATTGTGTTTAAGCAATATATCTCAGTCCCAATAAATGTAATATATTAATTTAATGTTCATCATCACCTTTCCAAATAAGGATGGTTTCGTGACGTGATGTGAATTGGTTGACCTACATTCTTAAAATTGGCAACACCAACAACAAAACAACAGCAACAAACAACAACAAAACCAACAAAACAAACGCACTAAATGTTTTACTGAATGGTTTAAAACTCACAATCTCACGAAGCCGGTGTTGTTGACTAGGACGCTGCCGTCTTCTCGCAACGTGTAGTGCGCCGTGCCGCATTTGTAAGTGAACTGGAAGATGGCGAAGTAGCGCTCCTGCTCATACCACAGACCCATATACTGAAAAGCAAAATCAATCATCAACAAAATAATGGATCGCTAGTGTGCGTGTATTGTACAATTTTTATCCAGTGCATCGGAATTCTCTCCCATACGACCATCGCCCCCAGAAGACTTGTTTGTTGGATTATGGGGGATGCAGTTCTGAGACGTTCCAGAGAAGATCCTGGGTCTTTTAGTGCCCGGTGCAAAGCACCTAGAACACTGCACCTCGGTTAAACGTCTCATGCGAAAGACGAGTAAGTAGGTTTGTATGTAGCGGGAGCTTGAACCTGCGACCACTCGGTTGTTAAGCCAGTTCTTAAATATAATTGCTAGATCGTTTATTATTACGCCTTCCCAGGCCAATCTCTGACAAACTCCGTTTTTTACATACATACGAATGTTTTTCCTGGACATCTCCAACAATGAGGTCCCGGCTACCTGAATAACTAAACGCAATGTGATTGAAATCTTACAAGTTTTTAGTTTGATTTCGGAATAGCGCTTCTTGTATTAGATTCAAATAAATTCGCGATCGTACACGCTGAACATGTATCTTGATCTTTAATATATTCAATTTTTAAGTTACTAGCTGTCCATGTATTTATCATGCCTACCTATTTACTGATTTAAAGTACATTCTAAGCAAATGTATCATAACATTCTTTATTTCAATAAATTGAACCTTTACAAAAGATACTGCAATATATAGAACCATGACAAAACATATGTCAAAAACATATTGCAATACATTTAATTGTGGCAAAACATATTGCAATGCATTAAACAGTGGCAAAACATATTGCACTATATTGAACCGAGGCAAAAAATATATTGCAATATATTGAACCGTGGCGAAACATATTGCAATATATGGAACTGAAGTAAAACATGTTAGAATATATTGAACCGTGGCAAAACAAATTGCAATATAATGAACCGTGGCAAAGCATTTTGCAATATATTGAACCGTGGCAAAACATACTGCAATATACTGAACCGTAGCAAGACATATTGCAATATATTGAACCGTGGTGAAACATGTTGCAATATACTGAACCGTAGCAAAACATATTGCAATATATTGAACCGCGGCAAAATATATTGCAATATATTGAACCGTGACAAAACATACTGCAATGTTCTGAACCGTAGCAAAACATATTGCAATATATTGAACCGTGGCAAAACATGTTGCAATATATTGAACCGTGGCAAAACGTACTGCAATATACTGAACCGTAGCAAAACATATTGAAATATATTGAAACATGGCAAAACATATTGCACTATACTGAACCGTGGCAAAACATACTGCAATATACTGAACCATGGCAAAACATATTGCAATATATTGAACTATGGCAAAACATTTTGCAATATATTGAACCGTGACAGAGCATGCTGCTATATATTTAACCGTGGTAAAACATAATGCAATATAATGAACCGTGGCAAAACATATTGCAATATATTGAACCGTGGCAAAACATATTGCAATATATTGAACTGTGGCAAAACATCTTGCAAAATATTGAACCGTTGCAAAACATATTGCAATTCATTGAACCGTGGCCAAACATATTGCAATTCATTGAACCGTGGCAAAACATATTGCAATATATTGAACCTTGGCAAAACATATTGCATTATATGGAACCGTGGCAAAACATATTGCCACAAACTGTATTACGGTAAAACATATTGATGTGTTGCATTGTGGCAAGAAACAAAACAAACACAATGCACCATATTGTTACATACTGCAAGACATACATGACGACAAAATATTAGGCGTGTCGTGTGAAAACCGGGCTTAATGCATCTGCGTAAAGTGTCGTTTTGGATAAGCCTGTGCAGTCCACACAGGCTAATCCCGGACGACACTTTCCGCTTTTATGTTTTTTTCTGTTTCAATGAAGTCTCTTCTTAACAAAAATCTGTTGAAGGCGGAAAGTGCCGTCCAGGATCAGCCTGTGCGGACGACACTTTACGAACATGCAGTCAGCCCGATTTTCCCACGACACGTCTCAAGTGTATTTTGTATTGTACAACTAAGTTGAATAAACAAATATATATATTCTCTGTCTTGTCTATTTCTTAATATGTTTTATTATGCAAATAAATATATCTAACAAATAATGCATTACACGTAGCCCGACATCGCAAAATGGAGTATAGCCTGTACAAAATAAACAAATAAGGGACAAAATAAACAAAGAAAATAGTTTATACAACAGGCATAATAATAATACAATCATGATATGTTAAATATGTATCTAATTACTTGTCATACTTTAATACATTTAACTTATGCTATTATTATTATTATTATTATTATTATCATTATTATTATTATTATTATTATTATCATTATTATTATTATTATTATTATTATTATTATTATTTTTTTTATCATCATTATTATTATTAATAAATTATTATTATTATTGTTATTATTATTAGAAGTAGTAGTATCATTATAATAAATATTATTATTATTATTATTATTATTATTATTATTATTATTATAGTATTCAAAAAAGACCTAATTGTGAGTATGAAAGTGTTTCTAATATGTGTTATTTCATTAACATTCGTTTTGTTTTAAAATCTGTGATAAAACTTTTCAAAAATTGTCAATTTTCCAATCTGTTAATACATCTTTTTAATTGATGAATGATTCGTATAATGACGGACGTGGTGGATTTTATAGCGGTAAATATCTCACCGGAGACCAGTTAAATCGAGATTTATTTTGTTTAGTAGCAGTTTTCAGCCCACCGATTGAATGGAAGATTTCAAAATGTGCAATACAGGCGGGGGTAGATACATTTCGCAATACCGTGAAAATATGAAAACTTAAATACACTAACAGTACGTGTTTGTTTTAAACAATCTATCGTTGTGTATATATTAATTCATTTGATTACAATGTATTATTTTTACACACAAAAAACTTGTTTGTCTGAAATATCACATTTAGGAAAACTATTGTGTTGTTGTATGTGTTCTAAATCGATAAATGGAGAAATGATGGTCATAAAAGGAACTCCTATTTTACTAAGAATGAAATAAAATCATCGCCTTAAGGCACCATCATTTACATATTTACAAGTTTTTCTCTATAATTTCTATGCAATGTCAAAGATTTTGAATCACCAGCTGGATGATCATCACAGAACAAACGACCAATCCAACTAATCTACAATACCTTTTTACAGGAAGATCTGAAGACGGCACTTTGAATTACGTCTTCTAGAAAACTTGGAATTTCCAAAACGGTATTTAAATCCTAGTCCGTATGATTGCTTGTTTGAAAAACAAAATTCTAGTGGTTACTTTTGGTTGTAGTTTACGACCATATTTAGTATCTTTCACGTATAATAAAGACATGTTACATATATTTTTTGTTTCTACATTTACCGACCAACAGCATCGTAATTATAGTTTGCGTATCATAAAATCTGGGCAAGTATAAAAAAATAAGGAAAAATCTGAAATTTAATAATTGAAATTTTCTGTCATTTAATGTATAGTTTGAAGATTTGTACATTTAAGTTGCAATATAGCTCCACGTGTTGTACTATTCAGTATTGATCATGCATATGTTCCAAAGCAAAATGTTTCAAACACACATTTTATTTTAGACTTAATTTTAGCTTAAGTTAAGAATAACATAAGAATCTTTATAAGTATGCGACCAGGCCCAGGTACGCCCCTGAACTTGGCTAGAACATTCACGTTCTCACCTTCTGTATATCGAAGTTCGGCTGCACTTGCACCTCACGGAGACATCCCTTCAGCGGGGTCAAAATCTGTGACAAAACCACGCCCAACAGCCCTACACAAAGCAATAATCCAAAATCATGGTTATCCGTAATTTCCTTGCACTTTAAAGTCCAGTGTATTTTTAAGATCAAATAATGATTTCATTAAACGGTATAACTTCATTAAGTTCAAAAAAAATACTTTTTAAGATCGAATAAATGCATACAATACACGGTGTTTAAAATTTACACGATCAAAGTTCACAAGTGTATATTTAGTGTTAAATTCGCCGCGAGGTATACTGGTTTAAGTGCACTGATTCAGTCACAATGAGAACGCTTATACAACATACTTTTAGCCACGGGTCAGTGCTTTTGACTGTCGTTCAACGTTAACCTGCTGTCCTTCAGTTACGCGCCAATGACCCGATTTCCGTTCCGATCAGTAAACAGACTCGACCGGTGCTGTAAGGTCACTCGTTTATAAACCTCTTTTCTGCTATTGGACAGTGCGGAGTTTAAATGGTGAAAATTAAGGAATTCTATATACCGTTTTGGTTTGACCGTCAATACTATTCGATGACGATTAAAGGGACTATGTCAACGAAATAATGGCTTGCTATTGCACTATACATGATATTAGATTATATAAATGCGCTATACTAAGACATGTACATCAAATAATAATTTAATTGTATAATACATAGTGAAATATTAGATAAAAACAAATCAACTAACGTGTTTAAAATAATAAAACCCCGAGCGGGTATCGAACTCACGGCTTTTAGTGCTCTACGAAGAATGGCATTAGACAGCGCTTTAACCAACTGCGATATTCTGCTTTGTAACCATATGTGTGTACTATCGTTATACAAAATACTCTGACGTCAAAATGTAAACATAAAAATGGCCAAACAAACATAAACAATAGTATAAATTGATGCGTATAATAGTATAAATTCTCAAAAATGCGAAAACTCGTTGCCCATTATATTATTTTAACCGTTGTTACATGTCATTGTTATCTTTATTTCAGATTGTTAAAAAGAAATTACCACCTGGAGGCCCTTTTCGTTGACATAGTCCCTTTAATGTCGATTTATTGCTTTGTGTGTGTTGAATTTGTACAATGTGCGACGGGATTATCCCCCATATTCTAAAGACTTATTAGTTCGTCCGTCCGTCCTTCCGTTCGCCAGCCAGCCAGCCAGCCAGCCAGTTAAATTTTATACCATATTTCAGACAGTTTTCTTTGTTTTGCGATATTGAATAATTGTGATAACTAGTGGGCGGGGTCTAATATGCAACCTTACCGTACGATAAATAGCGTGCGGTATATTGACATTCAGTTTTAATTTAAACGCACGCTACTTATTGCACGAGAAGCTTGCACTGAATGGACACCGTGCGACAGCGCTAAATTTAGAAACGACATATATGCCAAGCATTGCGACATCACGCGACGTCTTGAAAATGCCAATAAAATCGGCATCGAAGAAAGTTGCTGTGTAATAGGTAAATATGGTAAATGTATAAAACACTTGTAGCACCCTTTGATCTCAATATGTTAATCATTTAACATATTTCGGTCAAAGTATGCTACAACTATTACATAACTGCTGCATAAAACATAATTAACAGATACCTACATTACAAGAATAACCACTAAACTTCCTCAGATTTATTCAATGTATGTCATGTAGTAAAATACTAATGACCGGAAGATGACTTACGTGCATTGATGAAGCGAGTCAACTCTGTGCAAGACCAAATAACCGTGTATTGACTGTAGTCCGTCTCATACCCAGTAGTCTCCCCTGGGCTGGGCTATATAAAGGTTACAATATACTAATTCCAATCCTTATGTAATTTAATGTAAAAGCGATAACTTTAACCAAAATTAAATGCAACATTTTGCACATAGGGACCCTCATAACCATACATTTCTTAAAGAGCATTCTAAGCTGAATTGATTTAAGCAATAAAAAGGGTATGTCATGTATTATGTAAGAAAGAACTCGACACTAAACAAAGTTGACTGTTTTATCACCATCTTTTTAGCGGCTACTTTCTAGTTGAATGTAACCCGCCTCAGCGCAAGTGTCATACTGTAGTCTCCAATCTTAAAACAAATCAGTGATTTATTTGTGCATACCAATGCTTACCCTACTAACATCTCCAAAAAAGAATATCAAAGCATGATTTAGTGTGCTGCAAGATTCACAAGACGGTTTTCCGTACTTTTTTTTTTCTTTTTTTTTTACTTGAAAAAGCGGTTTTGGCTGTAAAATTCGTAATGCACATTAAACTCATGATATTTATCGTATGTTTTCCATGAAATTTATTACAGCCAATAAAACCACACAGTAACATGGTGATTTTATGTACACATTGCCCCTTCAGTGCCGCTCCCTGTTTTGTGTTTAGGTTACAATATACTAATTCTAAGCCTTATGTAATTTAATGTAAATGTAATGTAATGTAGTTGAATGTAACCCGCCTCAGCGCAAGTGTCATACTGTAGTCTCCAATCTTAACAGTTAAAACATATCAGTGATTTATTTGTGCATACCAATGCTAACCCTACCAACATCCCCAAAAAAGAATATCAAAGCAAGTGTCTAAACCTAAAAACATGTCTTCGAGTTAAACTTGTTGATTTATTTAGAGAGTACAGCCCTACATGACTTATTTATCTAGTGTATTGTGACCTAAAAACGATACAAACAGGGGTCAACCGAATCAACTTGCACAAGGTCTATGTGAACAAAATGTGGTAACCTACAACTGATTAAATGGTAAATCACTGGTAGTAAACTTTAAGACTTCAAGAACATTATTTATCTGCATTTAAAATGATAAAACATCTATAAGAAAACCATGTTCACTCCCTCCAACTTCTGGCTCCCCTTTTATCAAAGTAAAATGTTCTTAGGGGATAACCAATGGTTACATAACCGTGTAAGACTTACATACGTATTTATTAAAATGTTCCTATGAACATGAACAAAATCTGGTTAATTGCTCATTTCAGCAAATGATGCTTCAGACATCACGATATACGAAATAAAGTATAAAGTATATATTGCACAGAAAACTTGCTGCTTGTATTCAAATACCTCGAAATAAACGAATGTGGGAGAAACACTTACCAGGAGAGAATCGAACACCGAGCTTCGCTGGTTCTTTAGGATCCACAACTATGGCGTCTCCGATTGCAGAAGAATATTTTCCTGTTCTGAAGCGGAAAAGGCCATATTTATTATATATATGTTTTCAAGAACATAATTCTGTTACATTTTAAATTCAGATTTTAAGGTGGTGATTGATAAGATGCACACTGTATGTATCTTTAAATTACATTTATTTACTGAACACGATCCATGTATTTTCCTGCATTGTCATGTACCATATTAGGTTGTTGTTTTTTAATCTGGTAAATACAATTCTAACATGACACACTCAGAATTTTCTATAGAGAAAAAACAAAATTCCCCGTTGCCAAAAAGCAACACGAAAACATAGTTATAAAATTATAAAATGTAGTTCGCATTGTAATTGCAGAATGTATTCAAGTTAGAATCGAAATAATTTTCGCATTATCGTCGTTAATCTAACGCCCTTTAGTCGGTTTGCCAAATGCCAAATAGTGACTTGACCCCCAAATATAGTACGCACAAAATGTTTTTGCATAAAACGGTTCTTTAGCATGTCCCTTCTAACAAACCAAATGATGCATCTGTGTCATCATTGAGCATTTTGATATATTCAAGATGGCTTCCAAGATGGCTGCCAAGATGGCGGCCGAAATTTTAAAATCGACATCTGTCCTTTATATTACATGAAAACATGAGAAAACAAACACATTTTGAGCATATGCATTGTGTTTGTTGTTTGCAACACCATGAAAAACATTCTTTCAAACATTTTAAGCAAAACACCAGTTGAAAAATCCAAAATTGCCGACAAAATAGCATCCGAAATTTATTATTTATCAAATAAAATAGTATTTGTAAAATGTTTATAGATTGTGAGAACAAAATAAGTGTTTGTATGTTATTCATGAATAATAGAATGAAAGTAATAACACGAGTTCATGTGATATCAATATTTAGCTCTTTGAATGGCAGTTTTTTTAAAAACATTAACTTCATGATTATCTCCCTTAGTAGTTATTTTGTAATAAATTTTAAAGAGTTATGTTTTGCAGAGTATGTCTTTCCTGCATTATAACAACTATAACATGACAATTCCCAGCATATTTTGAAGGCAAGTACCAATTACTATTTTATCTGCACCTAGAAATGATTAAAGGTGCTAACTCTGGAGGTATGTTGTTACGTTAACGTAATGGCGCTGGCATCAACACATACAATTGACTTCAAAAATTTCATATCACAAATTCAGTCGGAAGAACAGGAAAATCAAATGTAGTAATACTTGATCGATGTGGCATCCTCTGGTTAGTGTATATTCTGACCTTCAAATGATACAGTACAAAATGTCATGGACAACTACTGGCGGTATGTCTTCGACCAACACTACCAATACAATATTAAGAGTAGCACACGAACACATTCTAGGAAGTCAGACGACAGCAATCAATCGTACACTGAATCCTACGACACCACTACCGTCTCAACATACTGTCCTGACAAACACAGCCATCAATGTCCAGCTGAAAACCATGTTTTTGAGCATCACAAAGACAGACCCATGGGGTTACCCGTTTCCCTTATCCACATTTTGATAATCACCATTTTTTCCTGGTATCTACATTTTGGTATGTTTTGAAGGGGTCCTAGTTTGTTCCGGTTTCGTAAAATGCATCTAGTATTCCAAATTTTAAGCGGCTGTGGTATATTGAAATGAGATCATGATGCAAATGATCATCACCCAGTTGCATAAAATCAGTGAATTTTTATAACAATATAAGAATTTTAAAACTACAGATACATCAGAAGGAGGAAAGTCACAGTACCAAGAGATCTATAAGAATATTGTGACGACAGTTCACTTAACACATATTTTATTGTGGTTGTAGGCCTATGATGAAAGTTACATGTAGTAAAATACATAACGGTTGTCAGGGTTATTTCTCAGAAACAGCTGGAAGTATTTTGGTGAAACCTTTTATAAAGCCTGTGGACCTTCTGTTTTATGTTTTTGTTGGTATTGTGCACGTTTGAATATAGTTTTGATTAATACACCAAAAGTCTTATATTAACTAGCCTGCTTGATAAATTGTCGCATATGATATTTTGACATACCATTGCTTACCAACCAAGGATATTAGTAGAACTGATACTTGCCAAATAAATTGAATTAGGTGAGGAGGTCAGATATATATTTCAAAACTAAAATTCTAAAAACAACGGTGAAATGAATTATCCTGAACCTCTCCAATTATGTTCTTTGTCAATAGCTACTAGTAAAATGAAAATAACATCTCAAAATCTCAAGAATTGTTAAACGTATTCAACTGTCAACCCTTTTAATGAACATTACATTTAAATACCATACCAACGAGCAGAAGATGCTAAGTTGCCACAGAAAGAACAGCGGCATCTGTAAATCTAAAACAATTCAACAATTGGTTACGTAGAAATATCCATGACAAAAATGCTACACAAATACTGTTTGAAAATATATAGAGAATAACAGGTTACTGCCTGGTCTTGTGTTATATATCAGGTGATATTTAGAATAATATAACGACGAGGCTCGCCGAGCCGTTATTTTATTCGTGCCGAACCTGATATATTACACAAGACCAGGCAGTAACCTGTTTTTCTATTTATCATACCACATTTTTCGTAAAATATCACCAAACGAGCTGATTTTTTTTATATATTTAAAAACAAAGGGCGGCTCTGATTTTGCTGAGCCGACTTTTACACGTTCACGTACATGTTGTTATGGATTTCTAAAAGGTGACTGAATAATACCTTATTATTAACATTTCGTAATGAAAAGTGAAATGTTTTCACTACGAATACATAGATTATACGCATGCTCATTCATAAAATACTGAAAATGCGAACTGAAATGGATTGCAACGATCAATTTTATCGGAGAACACACAACGCCGAATAGTTTGGAGATGCCATTTTTGAGTTGTGTATTGAAATTGACATTTCCAAGATCGTGTTAATATTGACAGTATTTGACTATAGTGTGTTCAATTTTTGTAAATAATGTTTTGGTTCAACACAAACTGATGCTGTGTAGAGACTTTTAGTGCATTTATTATGAATGTATTGAAATAAATTAGTATGGATGATTTGTGTTCCATAGAGACGTCATATCACTACCACAGTGCGGGTTTATGTGAATATTTTAAAAATAACGTTTTTGTGATTTAGGACGATTAAAAATAATAAACTATATATACGTTCTTACGTTCAAATTGTTTGTTTTGTTGAATCTGATATATTTTTATTGAAACTGTTGACTTTATAGTTGTTTCCGAATAATATGACGTACCTCCAAACATTGACTGATATAAATGCTACTGACCTGATATAAAAAAATATATCAGGCACCTTTGTATCAGGCCGATATCAGCATAGTGGTATGATAAAATAAAATAACATAACCCGGTGAAAACTCATTAAAAAGGAACATCTTGCAATATATTCATTTCCTCTATGTATCAAAGCCACGAACAATTGCTATTGAATTTCTACCAGTAGTTGCACTGCATATTAGGGACACAGAAATAATCAAAGGCCAAAAGCACAAAGAGGCAAAATATCATCACATTGTGCTCATTTTCTTCTGGTACGCTCACCATATGTTGTATTGAAATCTAGCAATTCGTTATTGAGAAATAGCTCTGACCAGAATAATGCACTAACTCTCTTGATTTATGGTGACTTAGAGGAGTCCTGATATACACTGGTTGCTATGTGTATTGTGTACGAAATATGTATTTGCAGAAGAACACAAGGGGACATTTATTTTAGTTATCGAACTCCTTTGCATTAACTGAGGTCTGTTGATTTTGCATCTCAGGCAAACATGCAGTCTCAATATTCCGGCATACGTCTGCTCAAACTGCAAGCTGGGGTTTGCTGTATGCTAAACACGATGACAGAAACACGGAACCAGTTACTTAATGATTCGTGTGCCTTGCAATAAATATGGGTTTCATCTTTTAATAAATAAATACAAATATAACATGATTCATTAATTAATTCCTAGTTTTTACATTTGACTTCCTAGTTTTATACTAGTTTTCTATTATTTCAACTACTAGGTTTTGTACAGACTGTTGAAAAGCCTGTGACATTCAGACATGCATTTGGAGGACAGCATTTGACCCAGCTCCACTTAACATAGATCCTATCAGCTTTAAACGGAACAAGAATCCAATGTCAAAGATTTTCATCCCAAAAACAAATCTTGATGACATATCCCCTGCCCCAATTTTGTCATGCAGCTTATCTGCCTACGGTTGTGCATCACAGCAACCATGTGTAATTTTGCTTTGTGGTTGTTACTTGGCTCGCCACAATTTTTTGCAACTGTTATGAGACAATCAACTGTCAAAACAGGTTGACAAAAAAGCAAGTCAACGATTAGACGATGATGATAGTTCTAGTGATACTGAATGCGAAAACGAAAATTTAATTGGTTATGATGGTTTTGTAAGATTTTTTTTGCGTATTTACTTGCATATACACGACATGCTAACCGAACACAAACTGTATTTAAGTTGAAATGCTTTATTATCCATATTTATATAATTATGCCCCCATCGCAGATGACGGGGTATATTGGTTTGCTAATGTAGGTCGGTCTGTCAGGTATTTCTGCTCTATTAGTCCATCAGTTTTCAACTGATCATCACCAAACTTCATAAAATTATTTCTGGGCATACTTTTTTGGTCAAATTCGATAATCAAGCAAATCGCCTAATTAACTGCAGAGTTGCGGCCATTGAAATATCTAAAATTGGCATTTAGCCATTTCAACATTTAAGTGCAACAGTTTTGATACGATGTCTATCAAATTTTATGAACATGTTTTAGGTTGCAATAGTTTATCCCAGATCGAGGATTAACCCAATCACCCCCAGGACCTTGATTTATATAAAACTGGATTATATTAGCAGTTTACACCCTCTGTGTCCAACTTGATATTTAAACCTAAAGGGGGCAAACTCTTTTACAAACAGCTCTTGTTCAATTAAAAAAACATTTTAGCATGTTTTACATAACTATTAATAGTATTGTGGCAAAAATAGTGTATATAAAATGATCAAACCAACAAACCGCACTTTTCTTATTTGGCGGCCGTTTTGTCGGCAATTTAAAATAATTAATCCTAAAATTAATCCTTTTATTTATGTAAAAATCAGTTGCATGTTTGTCAATACATTTTCTAAAAACATATGCATTACATACATTCAGAAAATTGTAGTTATGCTACATATTGAAAGATATATGCCAATTTTAAATTTGTGGCGGCCATCTTGGTGTCCATATTGAATATTTCAAAACGCTCAATGTGACAAAGTTGCATCATACAGTTTTTAAGTAAGGACATGGTGTAAAATCATTTTATGCAAAAACAATTTGTGCGTACTACCCTTTTGGGTTTATCGACCGGCATACTGATTAAACACGCACTTTTCTTATTTGGTGGCCATTTTGTCGGCCATTTAAAATAATAAATTCCTTAAATTAATCCTTTTATTTATGTAAAAATCAGTTGCATGTTTGTCAATACATTTTCTAACAACATATGCATTACAATATTCAGAAAATTGTAGTTACGCTACATATTGAAAGATATATGCCAATTTTAATGTGTGGCGGCCATCTTGGTGGCCATATTGAATATTTCAAAACGCTCAATGATGACAAAGTTGCATCATATAGTTTCTAAGTAAGGACATGGTGTAAAATCATTTTATGCAAAAACAATTTGTGCGTACTACCCTTTTGGGTTTATCGACCGACATACTGACTACTTGTGAATTTATTACTTCGCATCAGAACTTCAAACCGTTGTTTATTAGCCGATAAACAACGATAAATGGAAAATTATTTCTTAAATGTATAATGCTTAGAATTACTTTATCTTTAGTTTTCCATTATTATAAAAAGCTGGTAAACAAAATACTACTGATGTTCGATTCTATCATGGATTTATCTCCCTTATAATGCGTAACAAGGGAGATAATTATGCAAGTATTTCATGCCGTACGTACATCCATTTATATCCGGTATTATTGACCTTGACACTGCCGCCATCCTGAAGGGTGTACTCGGCTGATACACAACTCATACCGGCTTCAAATATTGCAAAGAAACGTCTCTGTTCGTACCATTTGCCCATGTACTGGTATAAAAAAAAAACAAGGAAAATAAGTCGATCTTTTTAACAGTTAATTTATGCCATATACCAATATTTGCAAATAATTATAACGTTCGTAAAATATATAGAAGCTTTTTTAAAAAAAGATTTATTCCATTGATAACCGAAGCTCAAAGCACATAGAAAGTCCCACGGTGCTCAAGATGTCAATATGATTTTAATAGGCCTATCCGAACCGTTGTGACACATTAAAGGAAAATTACTTCTCATTCATCGTTTTTCACTCTTTAAAGGGACCTGTTGGCAAATTGACAATTTTCAAATAATTGTCTTAGATCACAAAAAGAAATAAAACACAGCATTATAAACAAACAAGCGAAATAACACTATTGGCAAAGAAATATATTGGAAATTTAGTGTCGTTTATGAAAAAGCATCGATTGAAATGGATTAAATTATAAAACATTTGTAGTGCTTTTCATCGCTATTTTGGAAAACACGTGTATGACATACATAGCGTTAAAATTAACAACAACGATTGGCAGTCAGAATAGCCGAGAGGTTAGAGCGTATGATTTTTGATCCCAGCGGACGTGGTTCGAGTCCCTGCGGAGACATTTTTTTTATTTATATTTTTTCTTTCTTTAATATTTGTTTTTGGTCAGTCGAACTTCGTTAATTGTCGTAGTTAATGCATTAAATGACTTTTTCTTTCTTCAAAAATACGAAAAATTGTGAACAAGCCCCTTTAATGTCAATGACGGAACACACGTATTTGTCTAAAAGAGTATAGCCAATAAACAAGTACACAGTGTACTAGTATTATAATTCTACATATAAAAAACAGTTTATCGTTTGCACAAGCCTTGAAACATGCAACGTCTTTTACTTTATTTTTTACTCATAAATAGTAAATAGACATACCTGATTCATATCGGACTGTTGCTGAACATTTACGGTCGGACAACGGCCAAATGATACCCTTTGTCCGACACAGATGCCCAACACACACGCTAAAGTCACACCAGCTATAGTGAATGTATACTTCTCCATTTCTCAATTCTTTAAGACAATGCTTTCTTATCAATATACGTCTGAAAAGCTCACACAACATAAGCAAGTCTGATTTTGAAAACAACGCTTGGTTTAGGCCCAGAATATATAGGCAGTATTCCGGAAGCACAAAGTGTGGTGTTTATGTGATGGTGAACTTTAATACGCACGTTGTTTCGTTTATATAACTCAAGTCAACATGGGGTCAAGTAGGTACGGTGGCATAGATGTGACATGTGCATGTTTTAATTTATGTCGTGGTACCAACATAATTA